>OX276458.1:34653064-34909038 GCA_946251905.1 Cryptocephalus moraei
ACGAAGACATCTCAGCGTTCATCCGAACTTGGGTGCCGTTCAATACTATCGTAGTCGTCAGAGGTTCGCAGAAGAAAGAATGGCTCGAGAAGTTAATAGAGAACGAAATTATCGATCTCTCTGCTAGGAATTATCCAAATTTTGCACAAATGAAACAAATTTTCAAATCCCATCATTGTATGTTACATGAAAACAATAATTTAAATTGTAGCTTAGAAAATGCATATTTCATAAAAAATTGGTGTAAATATTGTATGTGTTCTATATTTAACTAATAATATAGGTATTTTTTATACTCAGAATTCAGTATCACTTCAAGCATGGCATCGTTAGCATCGACGTATGTTTTACTAAGTGCTTTTGTTAATGGTGTATTTTATATTAATCACCCTTCAAATGCTAGTGATGTGTTTATTTGTTTCGATCGAAATAATGAGAGTTGGCCGATGGCTTGGTTGGAGATGGACCTTTGTGTAATTTCTTACCTTCCTGCTCTTAAAATACATGTACCTAAAAACGCCACACAATACAAGTTGAGAATTATTTATGAGAATCGTACGTATGGGGACACCGAGTGGAAAAATTTTACAACTCCCCCCACAATCCCAGCCACCAACACCCCCACCCCCGCCAACGTTACCAATAACTACATCAGTTCATTCGTACGCGGATTAGTTTGGTATATTGCCGTCACCCTGTCACTACTTCTCATCATAAACATAATACAACACCTACGAAATGGCGCTGCATAAATTTTCAAATTGTTGTTTAGGTGATAACACTGCTGACATGATATTACCGTTCGTTGAAACATTGGGAAAGTTACGTGAGGAAGTGGAAAGTATTAGGGAGCAGGCAAGTTGCATCAAGTGCTTTTTTCACATGCTTCACGATCTTCAAGTTCCTATTCAATTACTTCACAACCTTGAAATACCAAAAGATTGGACAATTCGACGATCTTGCAAAAGCGACGGCTGTAGCAACAGAAGGCGACACGGTACCATCCCTTTTCCCGATTTAATGAATACACTCAATCGTAGGTTAAGCTGTGAAAAATGTTATTGTCAAATACTTCTTATGCTGGGGCTTCCAAAAGAATGGTCGTCTCTCCCTCTCCCAACTTGTGATGGGCACAAATTTGTAGGTTATGATACTGTTGATAAATAATACAAAGATTGAAAAATAACCGTTGTTTTTATTAACGATAACGATTGCTGTGTGTGTGTGTGTGTGTGTGTGTGTGTGTGTGTGTGTGTGTGTGTGTATCGCGAGTATCGATTGGTCTCTCTCTCTCTCCGCGAGTATCGATTGGTCTCTCCGCGGTACGCAGAGAGAGAAATCTACAACACCGTCGTCGTCGTCCCTCGTGGAAAAGATACCTACATATCGACCGGCACTACTACTACTGGTTGCATATCAAAATGGGGGCCGCCGCCACATTCATCGAGGCGGCGACATCTAGCCGACGCCCCCCGAGTGAGGCACCCCCCATCCGCCAGCCGTCATCTAGAGCCCCCGAGCAGCGCGGCACCCCGGCCGCGACATCTAGCGACAGCCGCCAGCGCTGCGCATGCGACATGTTCGCGCGCGAAAGACGACGCGCGAAATTTGAAAAGCGGGGCCAAACGGGGCCAAACGGAGGGGTACACGTTTGCCGCAGAAACGGCTCTAACTATCTACTCATACTTGATATAAAACTGCTCTAGTTTCAACATTTCATGAAAGCAAAATTTGCTTTATTCATTTCTACCATCGTCCAAAAGTGTACTTCCTTTCTAAATCATCATAAACCAAATTTTTACATCTACTTAATTCATCAGCCTAATATTCATTTCTACTCCAGACTTTTTGTTCATTAAATCAGAATAACAAAAATAAAGGTATATTAACATAAGATCTAAAATACATTCATTTTACCTCAAACATTCATAAATGACCTAATTGCTATGCGATTCCAATGTTGATATTTTTAAAATAAAATGCACGTTTGTACTGTGATAAAAATGAAAATTCGAATTTCGCTGTGTGATGCAGAAATTAGAGCAATTTTGTATCGAACGTTATAGAATTTTTATTTGCATATTTGGAATAATAAATAAATGTTGAAGTCCTTTTCAAAAAAAAACCTTAAAACATTTAATAGGTTGATTTACTTAAAATCAATTGAATAAAAGAATCAATGCTGCTTAATATGTGGTTAAAAACAAAAATCAAATCAAATCTGAGTCAAGCATTTTGGAAAAGTAATATAACTTGTGTTAAAAATATGTAAAATTTTATACATTGTAATACGTAAATAACCTGTCAGACAAAAGTCACCAACAACAATATAAATACTTAGTACATTATTTTCAAAGTAAGAACAGTTTAAGATCTCTAAATCGTAAACTGAGTAATAAAAAAATATCGCATGTGAAACTGTACTTAACCGTGACTGTAATATATTTAAGCATTACTCACGATAAACGTTAGTTGTTAATTTTTATATATTACATATAAATTATGTTATTAAACTGTTTAACCTAAAAACTTAAAAGATTTTAACACTTTCTGTTTGTTTTCAGGTAAGAACGTCCCTCGGTCTACATGGCTGAACGTTTTGGCAAGTTTATTCAGATCAGAAGTTCAAATGGGACACTTTTGGATCAACATAAATTTTTTAATTCAGGTCCATTAATCTATCTAATAAGTCTAAAATGTTAATGAGAAAATTCTAATAATTTCACCTTAATTAAATTTCAAAACTTCAAAACACACGCGCGCACGCGCACACGCACACACACACGGGAATAGCGGGCTATCCCGTAATAGCTCTATTACGGGATAGCCTATTACGGGATGGCTAGCTGCTATCCCGTAATAGGAATTACGGGATAGCAGTCAATAGTTAGGGCGTAGGTTACGGAAACAAAACTGTTTCCGCTAATCCTCCGAGAGCTTTTGACACTTTATTTGCGCCTTCAGCTGTAATTATATGATACAAAGGTGTTATTAACATTGCTTCGTTTTAGTAAAACAACTTACAGTGAGCGAGGTTTAGTTGGAGGCTGCTATAGTACACATATTAAATAGAATAACGATCATCCAATTGCGTACCATGACAACAAAAAAGGTTTAATATAAGGAAGTGTTTGTGTGTCACCTTCCTATTACTGAAATAGTAATTGTCGGGTGTTCGCTTTTGACAGAATTCCGAGAAAAAAAAGGTTGGAAAAAAACCTATACGATTTTAATACGATGTTAAATATTACAGTGTGCGTTTTAGGAAACCAAATGGGCGGTCATCCTTCAGTTCTCCAAGAACGTGTCTCCACCGTCAGGGGTCCCTTCTCTCACCAGAAAACCCAAGCAGTTGGACATCACCTTCTGGCAAACCACCGTTGGAAATCACACAAATCAAAGATAGAAACAATAAGGGATCAACCAATGGTTACACCTTAAATTAAGATAGATGTTCCTGTTATTGGTGCCCACTCTAACAATGCTCTCTTAACAAATAGAACTGAACCAGAGATGTTCAGGACCCTCCTCTCTCACTGGAACTTTTTACATTTTACATTTTACAACTAACCAACACAGTTGTATTGCAGAGGTTCCATTGTTTTCGTGATACAAGCGTTTCAGTTTCATTGTTCGCTTAGTTTTCCAAGGAGGCCAGCTTCTAGGTCCCTTCCAGTGAGAGAGGAGGGTCCTGGACAGCTCGGGTTTAGTTCAACCCGTTAAGAGAGCATTGTTAGAGTGTTGGCACCAATAACAGGAACATCTATCTCAATTTAAAGTGTAACCATTAGTTGATCCCTTATTGTTTCTAACTTTGATTTGTGTGATTTTCAACGGTGGTTTACCAGAAGGTGATGTCCAAGTGCTTGGGTTTTCTTGTGAGAGAAGGGACCCCATGGCGGTGGAGACACGTTCTTGGAGAACTGAAGGATAACCGCCCATTTGGTTGTATAAAACGCACACTTCAATATTTAACATCGTATTAAAATTGTACAGGTTTATTTTTCAACCTCTTTTTCTCGAAATTCTGTCAAAAGCGAACACCTGAGAATTACTATTTCATTAATGGGAAGGTGGTACACTTAAACACTGCCTTATATTAAGCATTTTTTGTTGTCATGTGTACGTAACCGGAGGATCGTTCTTCCATTTAATATGTGTACCTACTATAGCAGTCTCCAACTAAACCGCGCTCACTGTAAGTTGTTTTTACTAAAACGAAGCAATGTTAATAAAACCTTCGTAACATATACTAATTACAGTTACGACTTATGAAGGCGCAAATAAAGTGCCGAAAGCTCTCGGAGAATTAGTGAAAAGAGTTTCGTTTCTGTAACCTACGCCCTAACTATTGGATGCTATCCCGTAATTTGTCCCTCTACAAATTCGACCAGCCGTCACCTAAAAGTATATCTATTTACCGTGATATAACTTTACAAAAAAATTCTGGGTCATTATGAGGATCCAACAATTCCGAAAAACCCATATTTGGTAGGTCCAAAATGATGAAGAAAAATTAACTCCTATCCACACTCATCGCTACTGACCACAAAAATAATTACTTACATATTTAACCCAGATTTAATTGTTAGTTACCTAGTTACAATAAATTGACAATTTGCTTACAAATTTAATAAACGTTTTCTTTTGCCAGTGATTTACTTGTCAGTTTGCATATATCAATTATCATTTATATGTCGTCGCCTTTCTTCTTTTCAATGTATTTGTCTCTTATAATCATTTTTGTACAAGAAGTCTATAAAACCAGTATTTTTCAAGACTTCACTTGCGTTTGTGTTTGCAGTTAAGTAAATAGCAAATTTCATGGGTTAAGACACTAACGGATAATCATGATGGTGGTTTTAGGTGAGAATCTGCTAATAAACACAATATTCCACAAAGCACAACGATTTCAACTTCAAACGGCAAAGGCAACGACAAGTTTATAAATCGGCTTTAATAAATTACAAAAGGAAACCAGTGTTAATTGAATTTATGATGTATATTATATTGATGTTAATTTTCGTTGACATTTATGCACAGTTGAGTACGTCTGTTCCAATTGTCATAAACAGCGTTCAGTATTGCTGAATTATTGCGTTTGTGGTTCGCAGTCTCGTGGTCTGCTATTCATTCCCGGAGTTGGTGTTCTGTGTTTATTTCAACATCATACACTAAACTTTTCATGTGACTCCAAAAATAAAAATCCAAAGGGGTTAAATCAGGGGAACGGGGAGGCCACCGTATTGGACCATTACGGCCAATCCAGCAATTTGGATATCTGCGATTTAAAAAGTCGCGTATATTTTGACTGAAATGAGGAGGTCACTTATCTTATGTATGGTTGCCTCTTTCCAAAACCATGTCCTCCATAACATTCAGTAGCAAGTGAGGAAGATCATTGCGCAGAAAACGAAGGTATTCTCTTCCATTCATTCTTCGGAGTAACTCAAAAGGGCCAACTCATTTTCCACCCAACATTCAAGCCCATAAATGTATGCTGATACATGATTGAAATCGGCCATGACGAACTGCATGTGGATTAGCATCAGCCCATACATGTGCATTATGATAATTCGTTACACCATCACGTGTAAGTATTGATTCATCGCAAACCAAAATGTTTCTGGAAAATAAATAATTACGGTTCTGCTGCTGTTGAAACCATTGGCAAAATTCAATACGCCTATGATTATCTTGAGGGTCTAAAGCTTGCACCCGTTGGATATGATATGGATATAATAATTGTTCTCGCAAAGTTCGCACTACAACGTATCGACAAACACCAACTTGGGAAGCGAGTTGTCGAGTACTCGCACCAGGATTTTCTTCTGTGATATCTAGAATGGCTTCTTCAGCATGAATGTGGAAGTCAGGGCGGTGACGTCCACCATTGCGCATTTGAGGTACCACAGAGCCAGTTTCACATAGACGTAGGTGTACCTCAATGAAGGAATTACAAGAGGGAAGAACTCTTCCTGGCAAACGCTCTCGGTAAAGTCGCCTAGCCGCTGTTGCATTGCCACGTGCTTCTCCGTAGAGTAAATGCATTTCCGCATATTCTTGATTTGTAAACTTCATTTCTACCGCATGCCGCAAATTCAAAATTATTGAATTTGACAAATGTCATTCAGTTTACTAGTTGGTACAAGTACCGATTATCGTTACTAGACAAACAAAATCACCTTTTTCATCCTGATTAACTCATTGGCAGGCAGCAAATTTTGAACAAATTTTCAATTTTTTGTATCTCGAAAACGATAAGACTTTTACCAGATTTTTTTTGTATACGAGTTCTACTCATCGTCACCTATTACCGTTTTTTTTTTTTTTGTAAGGTTATATCACGACCACCCTGTGTATATATATATCCATCCGACGCCATTAGCATCGATGACGAGAACTATTCGCAGATGAAACCATCATAATAATAATTACATAAGTTTAAATACCAGGCTTGCACTAACCCAGATTCTACTTACGCTTACACCAATAAAACGTAATCCTCAGTGATCAAACAGAATAGTCGCATCAGAGGCGTAGAACAAAAATCGATAAGATATATCTGCACCAAACTGTTACTGGAAACTTTCCTTCAAAATTCAAAGTTGGTGCTCTAAACAGTTTTTGAAGTTGGTGATGAAACAAAATATCTAATCAATTTAATAAAATTCCGAAAATCGCATATATATATATATATATATATATATATATATATATATATATATATATATATGGTACGTTCCACGCCGAATTTAGATTTAATCAACTAAAACGGTCCTTTTGGGTCCCTGAAACTCTCCCTAAATTTTTAGGGCCCCAAGTGGAATTGAACTCAAGTTATGGACAATTGAAAGTTGAAATTTTCAGGTTCGGCTCCAAAACCAAAAATTTTCAACCATCCATAACTTGTAAAAATACCCATTTTTATGAAAAAAGTTTTAAACAAAAGTTGTTTGCAATGCTTTAAACTTTCGGAAACTGCTAAAAAAAAGTTCATCCGACATGGTTCACTATTGACGAGTCTTGGCGCCATTAGTCGTCAGGCCGCCAAAAAAAAACATTATCAGCTTTCCTGACCAAAAAAATCAGGAGCGTAGCTGGATTCGATATAAAACTTTTCAGCCCAAACAAAAGTTAGCCAGACCTAAGGGCTTAGAGAAAAAAAATGGTTTTTAGGTTCAGCTTGAAAACCAAAAATTTTCAACCATCCATAATTTGTAAAAATACCCATTTTTAAGAAAAAGTTTTAAACAAAAGTTGTTTGCAATGCTTTAAACTTTTGGAAACTGCTAAAAAAAAGTTCATCCGACATGGTTCACTATTGACGAGTCTTGGCGCCATTAGTTGTCAGGCCGCCAAAAAAAAAACATTATCAGCTTTCCTGACCAAAAAAATCAGGAACGTAGGTGGATCCGATACAAAACGTTTGAGCCCACACAGAAGTTCGCCAGACCTAAGGGCTGGTCCCAAATTTGAAAATTTGTGTTGAAAATTCAAATTTCCAGAACAATTCTTGTGGAAGGTTGCTTCAGCGTTGTCGTCAACCGTTGTGGACCTTCAAAAACATCAACAAGAGCAACAATTTGGGTGAGAGTCGCTTCTTGGATAAAAAATGTGCGTCAAGCGAAGTCATCTGGGATCAAAATTCAAGTATTTTGAGGAATTTTGAGTTTTTGAGCCGCCGGGGACTTGGAAAGTGCTCTATTTATATGAAAATAGCATGCCAACCTTAGTGATGTTGATCCCCAGTGAACTTCTAGAAAAAATGTCGCTCATTGTTTGAGATTAACTGGCAAACAGTGGATTTCTGGGGGCTCAATGGAATTTTGTTGATATCAAGGGATTTTTGCCGGATTTCACCATTTTTTTTCTCGGAGCTCTTTGGTCTGGCTAACTTCTGTTTGTGCTCAAAAGTTTTGTATCGAATCCAGCTACGCTCCTGATTTTTTTGGTCAGGAAAGCTGATAATGTTTTTTTTTTGGCGGCCTGACGACTAATGGCGCCAAGACTCGTCAATAGTGAACCATGTCGGATGAACTCTTTTTTAGCAGTTTCCAATAGTTTAAAGCATTGCAAACAACTTTTGTTTAAAACTTTTTTCATAAAAGTGGGTATTTTTACAAATTATGAATGGTTGAAAATTTTTTGTTTTGGAGCCGAACCTGAAAATTTCAATTTTCAATTATCCATAACTTGAGTTCTATTCCACTTGTGGCCCTAAAAATTTAGGGGGAGTTTCGGGGGCCCAAAAGGAACGTTTAAGTTGATTTTGGGCCAAATCTAAAAAAAAAATCTAAATTCGGCGTGGAACGTACCATATATATATATATATATATATATATATATATATATATATATATATATATATATATATATATATATATATAATTGGAGCCCTGGACGCAACAAACGCCTGTTAACCCGCCCGAACTTTTTTATTTAAGTCAGTCAATACGGCCAGTGCATTTATCTGACAGTTCTCATATTAACATATGTTTATATGACAATACGTTAAGTTGTTCAAAATCAAAATTTATCGAAAAATATACAACCAATTAAAATACATAATTTCTAAATATAAGTGTAGGACACAGTGTCGTGATGATGTTGATGATACTGAATATAATAGGATTAGGAATGTCGAATTGTTAAAGGAGATCAATTCAGTTTTCAGTGTGACTTTGACTAAAACAACTATGAAACCCGAACAAACACAATAGATGATCTGTTACTAACCGAACTAAGAAAAACAAAAAATGATCATGAATTCAAGCTATATAAAGATGGGTTAGGTTATCGAAGAACTATATTCGAAATTGCATAAAATTTAAGTTGCTGTTTAAAAGAACGTTATGCAAGATGTACTTGTAGATAGGTCAGGTTATCAATTAAAATAAACATTATTAGAAAGTATATGTAATGTAGAGTCAGGTTATCAATTAAAATATACATTATTCAAATCTTGATGTAAACGTAGGTTAGGCCATCAATAAAAAACATCGTTATTTGAACCTGCACATAAAGTTTGATCGGGTATCGGAAATAACTTTTTTCAATTCTACTTATACATTTATACTGTTTTAAAAAGGAAGTTATTTATTTATTAGAAACTGTAGATAACCTTGGTTAAGTTATCAATAAATATAATTATTCGAAACTGTCTATAAAAGAAGATTAGGTTTTCAAAACGTACTTTATTCGGAACTGCATATAACCTTAGGTTATGTTTTTAAAACTAATATTATGCGAAGGTGCATATATACAGTCGAATTAGGTTATGGATCAAAATAGTTAACTCAGAAACTGGATTTACAGGGTGGTGAAATTTTCGATGCTCACCATTGTTATCTCGAAAACGGTAAAAGATACAGGAAGGTATAAATTAGAGAAAAGTTGCCTTTTTTCATGCAAATTATAAATCTCCGATATGTTCATTGGTTCTTCAATTATAGCGGAAAAACTGGAAATTGCTTTTGTCGAAAAATATTATTATCTCTTCAACCATTGACACTGTTGCATTAACACTTGGCAATGTTATAATTTTGGGTTATTTTGATAACGCTGAGTTAAAAACGTTAACGGAAATTTTCTAGATCTTCTAGATTTCAAGCTGCGATAGACAACTTTTTTATTTCTTATCGGCGCCATATTGGATTTGAATTCCATTAGATAGACAAAAGCATTACCCTGTTGATCCCTAACTCGTTACACTAGCCGTTTTTTTTTAATAATAAACCATTAGATATAAAAAATTTTCGAATAATTGAAATGTAAGCTATCGGGTAAACAGCGTAGACCGTCACAAACAATTGAATCTATACTAATAAAACCGATAGTTAGCATGCAAGTGATGTACAGTGCCTAGTGTTTCGAAATTGGCAACATGTTCAGTTGTGACGAAAAGCAGCAACAGGAATTGGCAGCTGCCTGTGCCTGTTCGTAGGCCTCCACGATCACCTTGCTTGAGTGCCATGGATTACTTTCTGTGGGGGCAAAGTAAAAGACGATGTGTGTGCAACTGCAACAAAAAACATCGATCACCTTCGTCTCAAAACTCAAAATGCCCTTCAGTCCATTTCAAGGCAGACTATTCGGAAAGCACTAGATGAAATGAATTTGAGGATTAATGTTTTGATAGAAAGTAATGGCGGACACTTTGAACAATTCCTATGAATTATTACAGTAGAATGTAGAACCAACTAAGCCTGGCGTCTTTAGAAAACACTCGTGCACTCACTCAAGCACATTCGAGATACAAAACTGTTTCCGTCACTAGTGGACCAGTACCTTTTTCTCGTGCGCAAGTCAAGGTCAGCCGACTAGCTTATTTAGTTCTACTGTAACTACACATAAATTAGTTTTCAAAAAAAGTTCTATGATTTGAAGTCATTTACACCTCTTTGAGTATTTAATTTCTTTTTTTAAATAAATTTGTGTTTCATTATTATAGATTCAATTGTTTTTTCACGGTCTACGCTGTTTACCCGATAGCTTAAATTTCAATTATTCGAAAAAAAAATTATATCTAATGGTTTATTATTAAAAAAAAAAACGGCTAGTGTAACGAGTTAGGGATCAACAGGGTAATTCTTTTGTCTATCTAATGGGATCAAAAACCAATGTGGCGCCGATAAGATATAACAAAAAAGTTGACTATCGCAGCTTGAAATCTAGACGGTCTAGAAAATTTTCGTTAACGTTTTTTGACTCAGCGTTATCAAAAACATAGCATTGCCAAGTGTTATTGCAACAGTGTCAATGGTTGAAGAGATAATAATATTTTTCGATAAAAGCAATTTCCAGTTTTCGAAGATTTCTGTTCAGATTTATAATCTGCATGAAAAAAGGCAACTTTTCTCTAATTTAAACCATCCTGTATTTTTTACCGTTGTTTTCGAGATAACAATTGTGAGCATAAAAAATTTCATCACCCTGTATATACTTGGGTTAGATTGTTAAAATAGACATTATTTTAGAATATTTATAAAATTAGATGAAGTTAAATGGTTATGGTTATGGATTACCGAATTCTACCTTCATGTAGTAATAACCTTCATAACACGTATGGTGTAGTATTATCTATTTATCCATTTTTTTCCAGGAATTACAAACATTCACAGAGACTACCGAATCACGTTCAGCTCGTCGAATTGTTAAATCAGTTTCACTTTAAATAGCAAGTTGTTTAATTGAGGACGCAATTCGTTCTAATCCACATTTCCTTATAAAATCGTTGACGAATGTTGCATAACTCGTGAATCGTAATATTTCATATTTGCACGTTTCGAAGAAAGCGAATGCACACTTTTACTTTTTGATGCCGCGGGAACGAGAACGAAAGTGGATCCACCGCTCCATGTACCGGATAAAAAATCACTCTCAACCCAAGTTTAATCGAACCGGAAACTCGCAAATCTCGTTCATTTTTTGTGCTTTGTAGCCTTCCTCGCGGGATAATTAAAAATCCATCCCGACGATGGGAATGCTCGAATTTCATGGTAATTTGCCCCAATCAGATATATTACTGTTGGGGCACATTACACGAGCAAAAAATTAGTTAACAACAATATGGCGAGCAGAGCTTAGCGTTAACTTGATCAAGCAGTCGCGATAAGTTTATTAGAGGGCACGCAAACTGCGAACGTGAAAGGAAGGAAAGTATATTTTACTTATAACTCAAAACATATTTAACATCGGCCATATAAAAGATTTTTCATTTAAGGAAAATTTTAAAATTAAATTTGACGAATCAATAAATCTTTCTGGAACGGAAAACTAAAGCAGTTTTTTGTTAAATAGCTTTAAATATGTATATTACGTGCAAAATTTTAATACCTAGAGAAATTACGGTGAATATCTACTACAATTTCAATTAATATTTTATTTTTCTCACTATCCATTTTTCACTTCTCCATATTCCTGTTTTTTTTTTGTTCCAATACTGCACAAACGCTAGTTTTAGATCTTCTTTTACAGCCTTCATACATCCCTTCCTAGTACCTACCTTCCTCGATGCTGTTCTTCGTCATCGCCCATCTTTTTCCTTTTATGTCCCTACCGACATATCTTTTGCTTTTGCTTACTTTGTGTTACAGTATGGCAACATTGTTAGTAGAAAACTCTACATTTATGGACACATTTTTAATGTATATAAAGTTGGCGGACCACCTCCTCAGGCCGGCAAAACAAAATAGTGGAGATTTTGTGTCTTTTTTGTAGCGAGAAAACCAATTTTGTAGCTTTTGAATAGCAGGAGCCACAAAAGGTGGGCTAACTTAATATTAAGTTAGAGGCCACCGCTATAACTCATACACGGAATGTAATAGGATGCTCTGGTTTACGCAGGAATTTATGTCTTTAGAAGTACTTGAAAGTCACTGGGCCAAAAAAAAATTTTGGCCACATTCGGCCAATTTTGGCCAAAAATGACAAGATGTTCAATCATCATTCGCGGTTCAATTTCATGATATAGTAGGGATCTTAAAAATCATTTGGCATTGAAAACCTTCTGTTAATTTGCCGAAAAAGCGGGCAAAAATTGCCAGATGGCCAAAAATTCGAAAATTACTTATTTCAGCCAAAACATGGGAAACCCTGTATATACGTCGACAGGTCGAACATGTGGTACACAGAGAGCTCAGAAAAGCTAGCAGGGGGTCAATAAAAAATACCCAGAAATGGCCAAAAATTCTAAAATGACTTATTTCGGCCAAAACGTGCTAAATCCTGTATATACCTGAATTGTTCGAAAATGCGGGCCATGGGAATTCCAGCAACAATGTGGAGGATTTAGGAGACTCTGTCAGATACTAAAAGTCACTTTGCACAGCGGGCCTGTGGAGCTATAAATTCTAAAAGGACTTATTTCGGATCAAACGTGTTAAATTATGTGTTATACTTCATCAGTTCGAAAATGTGGGTCCCAGAATTTTTAGACACACTCTAGCCACTGGAATTCACCTGAAACTGTGGGCCTGTGGATATACAAATTCTAAAATTACTAATTTCGGCCAAAACGTGATAAATCTTGTATATACTTCGACAGTTCGAAAACGTGGGCCCCGGAATTTTCAGATACACTGTCGAAGGATAAAATGGATGCTTCTAGTCACTGAAATTCACCCGAGACTGCGGGCCTGTGGAGCTATAAATTCTAAAATGACTTATTTCGGCCAAAACGTGATAAATCCTGTATATACTTCGACAGTTCGAAAACGTGGCCTCCGGAATTTTCAGACACCCTGTCGAAAGATCCAATAAGTCATTTTAGAATTTGTAGCTCCACAGACCCGCAGTTCAGGTGAATTCTAGTAGCTAGAAGGATCCATTGGATCCTTCGACAGTGTGTCTGAAAATTCCGGGGCCCACGTTTTCGAACTGTCGAAGTATATACAGGATTTATCACGTTTTGGCCGAAATTAGTAATTTTAGAATTTGTAGCTCCACAGGCCCGCAGTTTCAGATGAATTCTAGTAGCTAGAAAGATCCATTGGATCCTTTGACAGTGGGTCTGAAAATTCCGGGGCCCACGTTTTCGAACTGTCGAAGTATATACAGGATTTATCACGTTTTGGCCGAAATTAGTAATTTTAGAATTTGTAGCTCCACAGGCCCGCAGTTTCAGATGAATTCTAGTAGCTAGAAAGATCCATTGGATCCTTTGACAGTGGGTCTGAAAATTCCGGGGCCCACGTTTTCGAACTGTCGAAGTATATACAGGATTTATCACGTTTTGGCCGAAATTAGTAATTTTAGAATTTGTAACTCCACAGGCCCGCAGTTTCAGGTGAATTATAGTGGCTAGGAGGATCCATTGGATCCTTTGATAGTGTGTCTGAAAATTCCGGGGCCCACGTTTTCGAACTGTCGAAGTATATACAGGATTTATCACGTTTTGGCCGAAATTAGTAATTTTAGAATTTGTAGCTCCACAGGCCCGCAGTTTCAGATGAATTCTAGTAGCTAGAAAGATCCATTGGATCCTTTGACAGTGGGTCTGAAAATTCCGGGGCCCACGTTTTCGAACTGTCGAAGTATATACAGGATTTATCACGTTTTGGCCGAAATTAGTAATTTTAGAATTTGTAACTCCACAGGCCCGCAGTTTCAGGTGAATTATAGTGGCTAGGAGGATCCATTGGATCCTTTGATAGTGTGTCTGAAAATTCCGGGGCCCACGTTTTCGAACTGTCGAAGTATATACAGGATTTATCACGTTTTGGCCGAAATTAGTAATTTTAGAATTTGTAACTCCACAGGCCCGCAGTTTCAGGTGAATTATAGTGGCTAGGAGGATCCATTGGATCCTTTGATAGTGTGTCTGAAAATTCCGGGGCCCACGTTTTCGAACTGTCGAAGTATATACAGGATTTATCACGTTTTGGCCGAAATTAGTAATTTTAGAATTTGTAGCTCCACAGGCCCGCAGTTTCAGATGAATTCTAGTAGCTAGAAAGATCCATTGGATCCTTTGACAGTGGGTCTGAAAATTCCGGGGCCCACGTTTTCGAACTGTCGAAGTATATACAGGATTTATCACGTTTTGGCCGAAATTAGTAATTTTAGAATTTGTAGCTCCACAGGCCCGCAGTTTCAGATGAATTCTAGTAGCTAGAAAGATCCATTGGATCCTTTGACAGTGGGTCTGAAAATTCCGGGGCCCACGTTTTCGAACTGTCGAAGTATATACAGGATTTATCACGTTTTGGCCGAAATTAGTAATTTTAGAATTTGTAGCTCCACAGGCCCGCAGTTTCAGATGAATTCTAGTAGCTAGAAAGATCCATTGGATCCTTTGACAGTGGGTCTGAAAATTCCGGGGCCCACGTTTTCGAACTGTCGAAGTATATACAGGATTTATCACGTTTTGGCCGAAATTAGTAATTTTAGAATTTGTAACTCCACAGGCCCGCAGTTTCAGGTGAATTATAGTGGCTAGGAGGATCCATTGGATCCTTTGATAGTGTGTCTGAAAATTCCGGGGCCCACGTTTTCGAACTGTCGAAGTATATACAGGATTTATCACGTTTTGGCCGAAATTAGTAATTTTAGAATTTGTAGCTCCACAGGCCCGCAGTTTCAGATGAATTCTAGTAGCTAGAAAGATCCATTGGATCCTTTGACAGTGGGTCTGAAAATTCCGGGGCCCACGTTTTCGAACTGTCGAAGTATATACAGGATTTATCACGTTTTGGCCGAAATTAGTAATTTTAGAATTTGTAACTCCACAGGCCCGCAGTTTCAGGTGAATTATAGTGGCTAGGAGGATCCATTGGATCCTTTGATAGTGTGTCTGAAAATTCCGGGGCCCACGTTTTCGAACTGTCGAAGTATATACAGGATTTATCACGTTTTGGCCGAAATTAGTAATTTTAGAATTTGTAACTCCACAGGCCCGCAGTTTCAGGTGAATTATAGTGGCTAGGAGGATCCATTGGATCCTTTGATAGTGTGTCTGAAAATTCCGGGGCCCACGTTTTCGAACTGTCGAAGTATATACAGGATTTATCACGTTTTGGCCGAAATTAGTAATTTTAGAATTTGTAGCTCCACAGGCCCGCAGTTTCAGATGAATTCTAGTAGCTAGAAAGATCCATTGGATCCTTTGACAGTGGGTCTGAAAATTCCGGGGCCCACGTTTTCGAACTGTCGAAGTATATACAGGATTTATCACGTTTTGGCCGAAATTAGTAATTTTAGAATTTGTAACTCCACAGGCCCGCAGTTTCAGGTGAATTATAGTGGCTAGGAGGATCCATTGGATCCTTTGATAGTGTGTCTGAAAATTCCGGGGCCCACGTTTTCGAACTGTCGAAGTATATACAGGATTTATCACGTTTTGGCCGAAATTAGTAATTTTAGAATTTGTAGCTCCACAGGCCCGCAGTTTCAGGTGAATTATAGTGGCTAGAAGGATCCATTGGATCCTTCGACAGTGTGTCTGAAAATTCCGGGGCCCACGTTTTCGAACTGTCGAAGTATATACAGGATTTATCACGTGTTGGCCGAAATTTGTAATTTTAAAATTTGTAGCTCTACAGGCCCGCAGTTTCAGGTGAATTATAGTGACTAGAAGGATCCAGTCTGAAAATTCCGGGGCCCACGTTTTCGAACTGTCGAAATACATACAGGGTTAATGAAGTTTTGGCCGAAATTAGTAATTTTAGAATTTGCAGCTCCACAGGCCCACAGTTTCAGGTGAATTCTAGTAGCTAGAAAGATCCATTGGATCCTTCGACAGTGTGTCTGAAAATTCCGGGGCCCACGCTTTCGAATTGTCGAAGCATATACAGGATTTATCACGTTTTGGCAGAAATTAGTAATTTTAGAATTTGTAGCTTCACAGGCTCGCAGTTTCAGGTGAATTCTAGTGGCTAAAAGGATCCATTGAATCCTTCGACAGTGTGTCTGAAAATTCCGGGACCCACGTTTTCGAACTGTCGAAGCATATACAGGATTTATCACGTTTTGGCAGAAATTAGTAATTTTAGAATTTGTAGCTTCACAGGCTCGCAGTTTCAGGTGAATTCTAGTGGCTAAAAGGATCCATTGGATACTTCGACAGTGTGTCTGAAAATTCCGGGACCCACGTTTTCGAACTGTCGAAGTATATACAGGATTTATCACGTTTTAGCCGAAATAAGTCATTTTAGAATTTGTAGCTCCACAGGCCCGCTGTGTAAAGTGACTTTTAGTATCTGACAGAGTCTCCTAAATCCTCCACATTGTTGCTGGAATTCCCATGGCCCGCATTTTCGAACAATTCAGGTATATACAGGATTTAGCACGTTTTGGCCGAAATAAGTCATTTTAGAATGTTTGGCCATTTCTGGGTATTTTTTATTGACCCCCTGCTAGCTTTTCTGATGCTCTCTGTGTACCACATGTTCGACCTGTCGACGTATATACAGGGTTTCCCATGTTTTGGCTGAAATAATTAATTTTATAATTTTTTGCCATTTCTGGCAATATTTGCCCGCTTTTTCGTCCAATTAACAGAAGATTTTCAATGCCAAATGATTTTTAAGATCCCTACTATATCATGAAATTGAACCGCGAGTGATGATTGAACATCTTGTCATTTTTGGCCAAAATTGGAATGCGGGCAAAAATTTTTTTGGCCCAGTGACTTTCAAGTACTTCTAAAGACACAAATTCCTGCGTAAACCAGAGCATCCTATTACATTCCGTGTTTGAGTTATAGCGGTGGCCGCTAACTTAATATTAAGTTAGCCCGTTTGTAGCTCCGGCTATTCAAAAGCTACAAAATTGGTTTTCTCGCTACAAAAAAGCTACAAAAAAGACACAAAATCTCCACCATTTTGTTTTGCCGGCCTGAGGAGGTGGTCCGCCAACTTTATATACATGATATTTTAAGGGCACATCTGGTTTGACCTTTCTTAGAAATAGGGAGCCGGGTACTTATGGGCACTTGACTTTCGGTAACTTTTTCATGCGTTGTTAGTCTCTAAGAACCTGCCAAATAGTCAAGACACACTTTTTGCATCCGTAGTCTAATTAGTAATAAAGTTACACTATTTTTGCATTTACACTGCCTACTTACTTCAAAATACCTCAACACTATGTAATACTGATGTGATCATGTGATCATAGACCTACATATGTATATATATATATATATATATATATATATACATATCCGACGGTTAAAGCCAAGCCCGGTATGTTCTGAAGAGCACCCGAAGCCCGGCCTTTAAATTATAGTTAAGCATAACTTATTTATTATTTAATGATTAGAAAGCAAATACACTTCATGGGACAAGTAGAGGGGTAACTTAATTAAAAAATTTAAATACACAAATTATTATCAGAAAACAGTAGTAGGAGTCCCACTACACATTACATCTATATGAAGCCCACGTGTATAAAATGTATAGATACTGCGAACCGTGCGAGTCCCAACAATGTTGCCAGAATGTTTATGTCAAACCCGAAACAATTTTAATAGCTTTCTATTTTAAAAGACATGAATTCTGAGGAAACTTCCTATCTAACTTCTTTTCTCTGTTACATTTATGTATTTCAATATACATCATTACGCAAGTGTATAAATAATAATGTAATAACTTTCTTTGGTCGAATAAAAGCTATTGATTAAGTAATTTATTAGTACCATTAGTACCATTTATTTACTAGTATTTATTAGTACTAGTACTATTAGATAGTTTTAGGCTTTTTAATGAATTCCATTGTAATTCGGTAAAAACCATGTTACAACCGCCAACGGGTAGTGAGCCAAATTGAGCCCCGTATGACAGTTTACGTTTCAACCGCTAGGTAAAGAGGTAATTAAAATTTCTTGCTATTACTAAGTGATGATGACAATGGCCTTGGTATAATTGAAAGTTAATTTCAATTTTCAAAAAAATCTTCTTTAAGGGATATGTGGAAGAACAAGGTAAAGTATGAAATCTAGTAAAATAAAAGCAATAACTATCCTATTTTTCTTATCACAATCTTTGATTTCGGTTCGACGCGGCTCTTTTAAATATGGAAACCATAATAAGCAAACGCGGAAAAAATTATAATTGTCTCGAAAATGACACTTTTCGATATTATAAAAAAATTGCACTAGGTGACTCCAATAGTTGTACAAAAAGTTATTGTAAAACATCTATATTTAAACATAGTTATTGATATACCACAACTAGTTTTTGAACCAAAAAAATAGCGATCACAAATGTAAAATCTTCGTGTAATGGTAAAGAACTAACTAATTATTATTAATTTTTGTTGTATTTTATCATGCACTCATCATTTATATTGCCATTTGCATATTTCTTTTAGGAATATCGTTAATATGTTATTGATATTTATAAGTAGCTTTTAATAATAACCTTTTGATATATATAGGAAATACAAAATGGATTAAAGGGGAAGGCAGTAAAACCTTTTGTAGGATTTTCGACATGAACTTTAAAACGGGGTCAAAAAAAGACACACAAGTGGCTATTACAACTAAGAACCCCGAAAATATATGAAAAGTAGTTTATAAAGAAAAAGTATTTTACCCCATTCAATAGAAGATGTCGATGATGCTCTGAGGAAATGTGACTGTAAACTTAATTCAAGTAAATAAAGGCAAATTATAGAAAAACGCTCATACTAAACTACAGCCAACTTTTTTGCAATATTCACAATACATATAATTAAACAGGGACTTCAGTGTCATATGAACCCCCGAATGACTATCGCATCCCTTGATTTTCGACTTGAAACTTTTTCAGGGGGGCAGTCTATGTATAAAGCAATATTTTCAGACAAAAATTTTTGATGTAAAAATTGGTTTAGATAGAAAAAAAATTGCATACGTATGAGTTCGAAATTACTAGGTTAAGTGTCTTATGAACCCCCGAATGACTATCGCATCCCCCGATTTTCGACTTGCAACTGTTTCAGGGGGGTAGTTTATGTACAAAGGAATGTTTTCAGACAAAAATTTTCTAAGTAAATTTTGGTTTAGATAGTTAAATATCTTTTCCATACGTCAGAGTACGAAATTTCGAGGTGAAGTCTCGTATCAACCCCCGAATGACTATCGCATTCCCTGACTTTCGACTTGAAACTGTTTCAGGGGGGTAGTCTATGTATAAAGCAATATTTCCAGATAAAAATTTTTGATGTAAAAATTGGTTTAGATAGAAAAAAAATTGCATACGTATGAGTTCGAAATTACTAAGTTAAGTGTCATATGAATCCACGAATGACTATCGCATCCCCTGATCTTCGACTTGAAACTGTTTCAGGGGGGGTAGCTTATGTACAAAGGAATGTTTTTAGACAAGAATTTTCTATGTAAAAATTGGTTTAGATAGTTAAATATTTTTTTCCATACGTCAGAGTACGAAATTTAGAGGTGAAGTCTGGTATCAACCCCAGAATGACTATCGCATATAGTACCCTGATTTTAGACTTGAAGCTATCTCAGGGGGGTAGTACATGTATAAATCAATATTTCCAGACAACAATTTATGATGTAAAAATTGGTTTAGATAGAAAAAGAAATTGCAAACCTATGAGTTCGAAATTACTAAGATGTGTCATATGAACCCCCGAATGACTATCGCATCCCCTGATTTTCGACTTGAAACTGTTTCAGGGGGGTAGTTTATATACAAAAGAATATTCACAGACCAAAATTTCCGATGTAAAAATTGTTTTAGATAGTTACATATTTTTTTCCATACGTCAGAGTACGAAATTTCTAGGTGAAGTCTGGTATCAACCAAAGAATGGTTGATAATGGTCCAAAGGGACTTCAGTGTCATATGAACCCCCGAATGACTATCGCATCCCCTGATTTTCGACTTGAAACTGTTTCAGGGGGATAGTCTATATATAATGCAATATTTCCAGACAAAAATTTTTAATATAAAAATTGGTTTAGATACTATAATATTTTTTTCCATACGTAAGAGTACGAAATTTAGAGGTAAAGTCTCTTATCAACCTCCGAATGACTATCCCATCCCCTGATTTTCGACTTGAAACCATCTCAGGGGGTAGTATATGTATGAATTAATATTTCCAGACAAAAATTTTTGATGTTAAAATTGGTTTAGATAGTTAAATTGTTTTTTTCATACCTCAGAGTACAAAATTTCGAGGTGGAGTTTCCTATCAACCCCAGAATGACTATCGCATCCCCTGATTTTCGACTTAAAACTGTTTCAGGGAGGCAGTATTTGTACAAAGGAATGTTTCCAGGTAAAAATGTTCGATGTAAAAATTGGTTTGGATAGTTACATAATTTATTCTATATGTAAGAGTACGAAATTTCTTGGTAAGTGTCATATGAACCCCCGAAAGACCATTGCATCCCCTGATTTTTGACTTGGAACTGTTTCAGAACGGTTGTCTGCGTATAAAAGAATATTTCCAGGTAACAATTTTCGATGTAAAAATTGGTTTAGATACTTGAAAAAATCACCATACGTGAGAGTTTCACATTTCTAAGTAAGTGTCTCAAGAACCCCCTGTTGACTATTGCATCCCCTGATTTTCGACTTGAAACTGTTACAGGGGGATAGCTTACGTATAGACGAATATTTCCAGATAAAAATTTTAGAGACAACAAATTGGTTTATATACTTAAATATTTTTTTCCATATAGAACCTATTAACCCCCGGATTACCATTGCATCCCCTGATTTTCGACTTGGAACTATTTCAGGGGGATATATTATGTACAAATAAATATTTTCCGAAAAACATTTTCAGTGTAAAAATTGGTTGGGGTGGTTAAAATAATTTTTGTTTCGATTTTTTGTACATTTAAATAGATCAAGTTTAATTATTGAATTAAAACTTATTTTCTGCAATTTCAGTAAATAATTACTATTTTCTCTTTAGGTTGTAAACATATTTACCAGATTTAGAAAATTGATAGAAAGGGAATCTGATATCGCTAGATATGTACCTATTGAAATAAAATTACATTAATAATACAGAGTATGCGCGTAGCGCAATTGAAAAATGTTAGCCAAGGGAGTCACGGATGAACAGCATAATTTCGTCTGAGCAAAAGGAGAAAATTATGTATCATTAGAAGTAAATTAACCTGTAACAACGTTGCCAAGCGTAAGGGCGTCGTATTGTACGCAATATAACTATATAACGGAATTTCGATGAACTAATGGTGTATATTTTGATGTATATAGCACCATTAGGAAGCCCACCCTAAAATTTAAATTTAGGCCCTCTGGTACGTGTACATCACGATATTAAAAATATACACGTGATTTTTACGAAGCCCGAAATCGGGCTTCCTATGGATGGTGTGGGCTTGGCATTGACCGTCGAATATGCGTTTTTGGGCTTCCTAATGCTGGAAGATATGTATATATATATATATATATATATATATATATATATATATATAAGTGTCCGAAATATTGGGTTTGTACGTTTGTAGCCAAAGGTTGGGCAATTAAAGAAGACTCTTTAACTTCGATGAGAGCTTTCTAATATATTTTATTCTTGTTCAGTCATGCTGCGAAAATACAAGACGATGTTATAATCCTTAAATACACTAAGGGAATAAATGCTTACAGTTGTGAGGTTGTCATAGAAACAGCTAGACACATTAAAACATTAGGATGCACTTAACTAAAACAGATGATGGTACGCCTATATTGCAAAGTCACATGGATGCTATTGCCGTTTATAACGGAAAGAAATGTGGAAATGACTTAACCTAACTAATGTCTGCTTGGAACATAATGTCAAACACAGAATTGTATAAAGCACAGAGTGATATGAAAGGCATAGAACAATTGTTATTTGGTTATCAAAAGTGTATATTTAAAATGATGACTGTTCATGAATCAACTTAAAAAATCCAAGGGGGTCGATATCTGGCTCTCAGCTCTTATGCCTTCCTTGTGATGGCTGTCCAAAAACAAGATATTTGAATAAATAACGTTAAGATTTTGGATATCGGCCATCCTGTTCAGTAAGTTAGTCCCTGTAAAAATATGAGCCATCTCCAAAAAGTTACGTATGAAAAGATTAGGATCAGTATCTAAAACAATCAAGTTGTTGTAATCGGGGTTATGGTTATGGCCAGTAGAAATTGCATGCTTAGCCAAAGCACACGAGTCTTTATTGCATCTAATATCACTCCGGTGAGCCGTGATTCTATATTTGAGATTCCGGGCCGTCATACCTATATACGCCTGGTTGCAGTTACTTACATCCTATTTTATACACCACATTAGTTCTGTTAAGTGTTTCAGTTTTATCCTTTAATTTGGTAAATAGATTGGAAACCTTTTTAGGGAACTTAGGAGCAATCACGACCTCGGTTTCATTTTTCAAAACTCATAATTTTTTGTGTTAGGTCATCTACAAAAGGTAGAGATATATATTTCTTAACCGGGTTAACTGGTAGATTTCCTACAGTATCTTCTCCACCCAACGGCGGGCTTTAGACTTCCCCAACTCTTACACGTAGTGTGTTAGGAGTGGAAAAAAGTAATTTCCTCAACAGGTTGATAGGATACGAGTTATAAGTTAGTAAGTTTTGAAGCTTACGTAGGTTTGTGTCTCTAAGGGATGGGTGAGAGATCCCAATGATACGGTTCTTCAGTCCCATCACCCGGTTAATTTTCATCCTATATTTATGAGCGGAATTGAAGTTAAGATATCGTCCTGAGCTCGACGGTTTTTGGTACCAGTTCAAAATGATGACGTTCAGTTCGGTTCGAATTAGTTTCGTGTCGAGGAAGGGTACACTATTGTTAGTTTGTTCATCAATTTTGTTCTGCACTGCGCGAACCGTATAGTGGTCCTAACCTTTCTATTTCAGAGGGATTTCAAATTCAGAAGAGTCAAGCGCTAGGAACTTAATACGCATCTTTTAGGTAACGTCGATTGCCTTGTGTTACTTAATCCAAATATTTATCTCGCAATCTTCCTAGTTCCGTCCTGGTTAAGGTCACATTATTCTTCATAGAAGATCTACTACCAACTGGCCCTAAATTTTAATCAATTATCACAATTTTAGAATAAATCCCATGCATGAAAATTGTGTCTCTGTCATCAATATTCCAATAATTTTAACGTTTTCTGATCTTTAGATTCCACCCGACCGACTTAGTTTCCATGAAAACCGCCCAGAGCAAAAATGTATTCGAACTGAACATCGAATACTTCGAAAACCCGTCGAAGCACGACTCGATTCCATTATTTACGTCCGAAACTATCCCCGATAATAAAACTGGACTGCCAAGCGATCCAGTGACAAAATAATTTTCGCCGTTCCAACGGGGAATCTACGGGAAGTGAATATCAATTATGATAGAAAGTAACAAGAAAAACATTGGAAAAGGTACTCTTCTCTCTCACTCTTCATGTTTTATTTCCATGTTATTAATCAATTACAGAACTGTTATTGTTTACACGGAAAAATTTTACAGGGAAAGCAGGAAATTTCCCCTCGAATTTTGATCTCGCTGGAAATATTCACGACAACTTCGTAATTGCTTTCCCGAAAGGTTTTCCAATAAATGTATTCTTAGATGTGGAGTTGCGAGAGTGCCACGAGTTTAAATTAATCGAACGATAAATTAGTCGTGATTTTCGCTGTTTTCTTACAAAATTGAGTGAGGAATTTTCCGAAGAAACAGCAGTATCCGTTAATTGAGTTTACCTTTGCCTAATACTCCTCGTGTAATTTAGACGTTCAGTATTGACATTCCACACTGATAAATAGGGAAATAAACATACAGCCGATATAATGTGCACTTAAACTAATTGCTATTTTGTTATTTTTTTAACGCCTGGTATAGCGTGTATTTCAACGAAGAGTGATTTTGATTGATTTGTCATACAAATGATATTAAAAAATATTCGATAAGGCTCGTTCCATTCGTTTAATACATCTGGAGAAAATTACATCATCGGTGTTGTACTTAACACTTGTACTTAACAAAATAAAAAATGGCATGTTTAAATCATTAAATAGCACCTGTATGATATATACTTATACTGGACGTAGTAATACTAGTGTATTAACAGAATCTGAGAACAATTGTTAATGGAATTTAACTTCTGGTAATATTTCTGGTACAAATTATATTTGTTTACAGTGTAGTATGTATTAAGTTTATCACAATATCCGCAAAATCTTCAACCACAAATAGACACCTCATGCAGTAACGAACACCCCAAGCAGTAACGAGTGATTTGTTGGTATTTATTGTCTCAAGTCTACTTTTCAAATCTTTTTTCGTCGTCTGATATATCGCCATGACGCACAATCCATCTAGCGATGTGCAAATTTGAAAGTACGTTGCGATAAATACTTTCTATGTAATAATATACTTGATTTGACAACAATTTATCGGCTTGGTGAACAAGCTATCGAAGACATTGGGTCATTTCCTAGGTTATTTTAGTAATCGTTAATTTAATCCATAAATAATTATGTATTGTTTTACTTCATAAGTATTGAATTATGTAATTTTGATTTCCAAACGTACCAAACGTTGCAATTTCCTTTAATTCGGACTAACAAGTGCAACATATTGAATTTTGATTTTTGTCTCGTGTTACTTTGAGAGGTCTGATATCTTATAATATATTTATATTGCTTAAAAACTAACCAGGTTGTTTGGAAACTAGTTTCCTTTGAATGTAACTAAGCTGGATGGGAACTAGCCAAGTCACTTCCAATTTTGTCAGATGTCTTAATGTCTATAAATATTGCTTAGAAACTAACCAGGTTACTTTGAAATTTTTTCTTGGGGTCTATCTACAAGAAACTTAGAAGGAAACTTACCATGTCTTTTTGGAACTTTCGTAAATATTTGAATATTCTTTCTTAAGTTAGGTTAGGATACATATAGATGTCTTAGTTTTGGTTAGGTCAAGTTAGTCAGATTCAAATTACCAACTGACTAACAAGGTTGCTTTGAAATTCAGTCTTCTCAAGTCTATCTATACTGATTAGGGACTTGCTAGCTCACTTTGCATCTAGTTAGGTCACTTGACTCTCCCAAATGCTTAGAAACTCACAAGGTAGGTTTGAAATTAGTCCTTTCGGAATCAACATCTGCTGGCTGGGAACCAACCACTTTGTATCTAGTCAGGTCTCTTGAAATCTATCCTCTTGTGATTTCTCAAGGCTGCTTTGAATATAACTGTTTTGGATATAACACTTTGGATCTGGTATCTTAGAATCGATCCAAATAGCTAGGGATATAATCGAGTTGCTCTGAAATTTGTTCATTTGGAGTCTTATTGATACTGCTTGGAATCCAGATAGGTCACTTTGGATTTAGTCAGGTCTCTTTGACTCCATTTAAGTTTTTTTTTAAACTAACAAGGTTGCCTTAACAAATAACTAGCCACGATAGTTTTTACAAATCAGATCTCTCAGGGCGTATTCAAATTGCCTCGGAAAGGTTATTTTGTTTTTCAAGTTATTTTTAAATTAGTTCTATTGTGATTTATTCAAACTGATTTGAGACCAGTCAGCTCAATTTGAATCTTTCCGAAATATTTAAGATATTACCTTCGAATTTATGTTTGAATCGTTGTTTTGAATGTATTGTGGGTCACATAGATTAGGTCATATTATCCAAGTTTCTTGGAGTGTATCCAAACCACATCGAAACTTGCCAGGTTTCTCTCAAACTTACTGACTTGGAGCACGTTGAGACTGCTTAGGCACCAAATAAGTCTCTTTGTATCCAGTGAAGTTTTGGAGTTTATCCCAAATGCTTGATAGCTAATCAGATTGCTTTAAAAGCAGATTTCTAGGGATACATCTAGTTTGATTGGATACTGGTCAGGTCATTTTTGATCTAGTTAGATCTCTAAAGTCTGTGGGAACCCTTAGGAACAAACTGAGTCAGTTGCAAATAAGGTCATTTGTCCTCTATCCAAGCTGTTTGTTTATATTGTCAGATCTGTTTCAATATGTCCAAATTGCTTGAAAATTCACCAAATTACTTTGAAACTAGTTTACTTGGGATCTTGCAGGAGAGATATGAATATTAATGGACAACCACAATATCAAAGGAACCGCGGTAGAGTTCCCGAGCTGATATAGCTGTGCCCATGGAGTTTATCTAGACAGCTTGGTGACTCGCAAACTTGTTTTGTGTCCAGTCTGGTCTCTTGAATCTATCCAAATCGCTTGGAAGCTTTTTAAGTTGCTTTGAAATGAACTCCTTTGGGCCTTATCCCTGAAGCGAAATGTGGCAAGAGACTCGAAGAGAAGAAATCACCAGCGAAGCGCAATTGTACCGGAACCACCGACGACAAGAAAGTGAGTAGCCCTAACGCCGTAAAGAAGAGCGCCCCAGTAGGATCCCCCCGAAGCCAATGGAGTTCGACGTGGCCAAGCGGAGTACCCGTCCCCTGTCCCGGAAGCTCTTACGGTTAAGGGGCGCAGCGAAGGTGCCACAGCTCGACGAAGATGACGACGACGACGAAGAGAGCCAATGGACGAGGAAGACGAGGAGTTCCGGGATGGACTTCGAGCAGTTGAAGGGGCGGAGTTTCCGATCATTTGAGGACTAGCTCAAGCTGGAGGTGAAACGGAGGGTGCCGACGAGGATCGTGTCGAGCGACGACTCAAAGATGCCGAAGAAGACGGGGTGCGACGTCCGTCGAGGTCGTCAGGGCGCAGGTGCACTGCATCAACGAGGTCTACAACTGGGCTACCCATCCGGGGACGTACGTCGTCGCCTGGGACAACAATGGCACCATTTAAGACTTGACTGCGCGCTACTGTAAGAACTTAGGTACTGCGACGAGGAAGCTGCGCGTCGACCCGAAGTGATGGCTGGAGACCTTACGCCGCTATAGGAGCAGGGACGCCGTCATCGACATGAAAGAGCAACAGCTCCAACGGAGCTGCGGAACTGTAGCGGAGTTCGAAGACCACCAGTTGTACGCCCTACGTAGGCACCTGTTGAGGTTCGAGCTGATCCAGCCGCCGGGCCAGGTGCTGTTGGGTTACGTTAAGTCCAAGCTGACCTACCCGGGAAACCGGGTAATTCTGGAGATTTGAAAGTTGGTTGGCAAGAATGTTGAAGTTTGCAAAAAATTACGAAGAAACCATTGGAAACGGGACATTTCAAGCGTTCCAGTTCCAGTTCAACCGATACGAATTACGATGATTCATAATTTTTTAATGCCCGATTGATCCCACAAATACCAAATAATCGACATGAACAAAATACTTTTTATTGGAATGTGAGAGAAAGAAAATGAAATAACCTTTCAGGGTTCGTTCGATGGGTTTTGGGGACCCATTATCAAAAAAGAGCCGACTAAATTACTATTATTCATTAAAATATGGATGAATTTTCTAAAAGTCGAGAAATATCGGAGAAGAAAAAATTTAGTTTGGGTTTCCAATATTCAAGGAAAATAAAATGAGTATGTAATAAAATAAATATGTCATCGTAAGAACTTTTGTATACGGAGCTTTTCTATCGAAACGCATGGTGGGAAATTAACAAGAGCAAACGAGAAACTTATAGTAGTTCGTTAGTATGACAGAGAACGATGTTTTGCAACGTTGCCGGCCGCAGTCCAAGTCCAAGCATCTAACGCGTATCGCTTTACGCTTTCGGTCTCGGGTCGTCTCGTGCGAGACTTATGACTGAGATGTTTCGTGAGCTAGCAACTTCGCCAAAGTTGTTTCTCTGTTCAGCCAACGAGAAATATATGGCCTTTCTCTCGCTCTCACGTTTATTCTATCCTGCGACTCTGTAGAAACGGTCTGTATATATATATATATATATATATATATATATATATATATATATATATATATATATAACACAATTAAGATCACTCTATCTCAACAAAAAGGAATTTGACGAGATCTATCTTGCGGGGATGCAGTCAAAAAATGTGAGGCCTAATGTAGTGGTACTCTCTTTAATGTCAAGCTTTCGAGTATTGTCATACCCTTCTTCAGGACAATCTACAAAATTGTAGCCATGTTAATACACTGTACTGTGAAAAACAAAATAAAAGTAACTCGCTACAATGAGTCACTTAAGAGACTGAAGAGTTACATGTAGGTAATGTTACAACTTGCAAGATATTGCGGATGTTAGCAGATAATTATAAAAGTTAAAACTTTAATTCAACAGGAGACATGCTTAAAAATCAACGGACAAAAACTAACTTACACAACAAATGACATGGAACATGAAATTCATGAACTTGGTGTCGTTTGTCTTGAAACAACCAAAGGAAAAGTCCATAGTAAAGATCCGAATGCATGGAACTAATAACAAATACATATAGGTAAGAGTGAAAAAATCGATTGTATGAAACTTTAAAATAGACCATTTACTGTGACGTCAGGATGTTATTCTTTAAATTTAATTTTAGGATATATTCGTAAATATTGCTCAGGTTGTTGATGTCTGATCTTTTGTTGATGCAGGTATTTTCAAGTTTTATATGTACCATTTCTAGAAAGTTCTTCTTAAAACCGTTGTTTTCTAGGCATAAGATTTTAGGGTCTGCGAAATCAAAAGAATGATTCAGCTGTAATGTGTGTTCAGTTAATGCACACGTTTTCTTAAAATTTTTGATATCACTCTTATGTGAGACCATTCTGCCCCACAACGTTCTGGAAGTTTGGCCTATGTAAGGTTTGTTGCAATCTTTACAATTGATTTTGTAAACTAACCCAGATTTCTCTTTGATCCCATAAGGAGTTTTTACTCTAGTGAAAATGCTATTACCTAATTTCAAAATTTTTCTAGCTATTTTAAGGTTAGGTGTCTTAACAATGTTGATAAGTTTGGATGTGAGTTCATCTATGATTTTCTATTGTACTTCTTCCATAGAAATCCCAAATAATTTAAAATCGTCTATAATGAACCTCGGCTCATTTTTGGATAGTTCTCGTGTTGTTGTTCAGATAGCAGAATTATATTTAAAATTGAAGTTCGTTATGGAAAAGGAAAACCTGCACTTTTCGACGTATTCCCTTCTTTAACAATTCGTCTAATGGAATTGTCGGATGTCCTGGAGGCTTCTTCGTCGGTTGAACAGGTCCACTCTTCCTTTCTTTTAATACCATCTACACTGACGTCTTTCCTACTCCCAGCATTGCAGCGGTTAATTCAACGGTTTTTGATGGAATCGAAACATTTCAAAATTAAAACTTTCTCATTAACTGAGAATGACGCTAATTTTGGGCGTTTCGATGGTCCCGGTAAGTTCTCCATACTCCAATACGTATCTCCGTACTTCAAAAATACCACTATGAACATAGAGGACCACTGGATTCCTGGTAAACTGAGGTCTTTATTATGAAAGTCAAACTGTCACTGTCAAACACTGTCTAATTACACAAACATGCACGTCTACGTAATGATGACTGAATACTGATGATACAAAATGAAATAAATAGGCCGATATTATATACATAAGCACCCGATATGTTCCTTGCAGTTCTGCAGTTCCTTCAACTTACCTAGAATTGCCGAGATGATAATAGTCGTTCTGGTCTCTTCTTGGAATAGTTAATCACATAGTCGTCCGAGATTCAGTATTTATTTGCACCTCCATTAGACAGCACCCATTTCTTCACATAGTAATCCCTTACGCTAAGTACTACCCCATTTCAAACCACCCGGTTTGGCACTAATGGGCAGGTGAACTATATCTTGTTTTTTTTTTCGAAGAAAAGAGATTATTTGCCTTATAATAAACAGAAAAGCAAAGGCACTGGACAACCAAGTATAAAGTGATAATGCTATTTTTTTCTCGAATTTCAAGCAAGCTTTGAAAACATAACAAGTAAAGATCTTCATTGCGTAAAGAAAAAAATTATTATGCCCCTTCACAGCCACTTCCTGCTCTAACATATTTAACGTTAGTGACGGAACATTAGTAGAATCAATGAGTGTGTATTAATCAATAAAGCTACAAAAAATTTAATAGTATTTGGTTGTGAAAGTAATTGAATTTTTTATGTAATGCAAGTTTTCACATTGCACAAAATTGTCCATGCAAATCTCTCCATGCATATTGATTTTTAAAAGGGAATGAATGAATGGAGAATGAAAATTGAAGATTTGAACAACAATTCGTCAATAATATCTGAATCGTCAAATTTGCGTGTCAGACGTCAAAAATCCAACACATAGGACACATAAATAGGAGATATAAAAATATTACGGTAAAATATAAATAAATACCGAGTTCCGATATCATAATACGAGTAATATTATATTAATGACGAGTCAACAACAAATCAGGTAAAAATGGAAGGGTTCCTGAGTTGATAACATTGGCGGTCGTATTTATTTAAACAATTATAACGGTTTTAAGCAAACTAACATTACATAGACCACTTAAATGCATTTTTTAATTTTCGTTCATTTTTTCAAGAACGCTTCTGGTTACGGGCAAAATATTCGTTTTATTACTTCGCCGGTTATGTGGATAGGGTATATCCAATAAATGCATATGCATTTGTGTCAGCATATGCACATATGCACTTTATATGCATTTTTCATATTTCCCGAGCTCTAGTCATTACCATCACAATTCCTTTAAAAAAATTGTATGGAGGCGAGACGGGGCGTGGCGAGGCAATCCGATTCGAGCGCTCAGATCGACGACTGGAAGCACCCTTAACCTCTATCTAGGCGAAAAAATCGACTTGCTACTTGGTCATAATATGAACATTTCGTCGGAGTGATTCCTACTTACTCTGTCGCCTGGCGTTCTCGACCTGGACGACAAATCATCTAACCCCGTGCCACATGATCAACGACCTCTTCTTTAGGTTTCCAACGTCCTCGGCGACATAATTTTCGGTTGTAAAACGCGTTCGACCAGCACGGCCTACTTACATCACCACAAAATTGTCTGAAGGAGAAAAGACGAAAGAAATGTGAGATGAAATGTGATAGAGGAAAAGAAAGAATCTGGGATTTGATTAGATTCTTTCCGATATGTTTGTGTGTGAAAGGAAGAGACGATCCAGGATTTTTAAAACAGATTTTGACGTGTGATGAAGGTGGTGAGAGGCGTGCATTTTCTTCTTATCCAATAGGGGAGTCGATGAGGACAAAGAAATGTCTCCCGGGCGAGGTGGTGCATTTTTCTAAGCATTTGGTTGACCTTGCAAAAGTTGAAGATAGACTTAAATGTTGTTTTTCATTGAATTTTGTTGAAGCTCTAGTAATTCCTGTACAAAAGTTACAACCATTAGTTGGTATGATTAGAGTTTTTTTTATGTAAATGGAATTTAAATTATTTAACCTTATTTAACCTATAAAAATTAATTGTCCACCGCAGGAACCATGCTATGTGTCTTATAAGACAATGTTTTTTTTAGTTGGTAGATTAAAATTATTTTGTTACGATAATTACTGTATTATAAAACTTATACTAACTTCAATTAACAAATCCAAAACTGGCCATGAATCGTACTCCACAACTGTTCACTTGAAGATGTAATTACAACATTACGAAGTAGAATGTGGGTATGCTTACATAACACCCTTTGAGTTCAGATAGATGGTCTTTCTGAACTCCCTACTTGTTCATTAAGAAATTAATCATATTTCATGACAAATGCTTCTAAAATGTTGTATTGTAACGAAGTCAGGTCCATTTCTTTCAAAGCAATTCTTACATTTTTAAGTTGAAATAATTATTGAAAACTATTAGAATATTAAATTTTATCAAATGTCGAAGTTTCCATGAAGGAGCAAATGCTGTGTAGTTAAAAAAAATAACCAAGAAACAGAAAACAAAAAGTTTGAAATTGTGAAACGAAACTTTATTTGATGTGGTTTTAAACTAGACAAAGTAATATCTTAAAATCTCAATTTAAAGGTTAACATATAGAAACATAATCCTGCATTTGGAACGGCTTTAAGAAACTTCAGATGATTTTATTTTTTTCTACTTATATTAGTGTGACGTGTGTTTGCCTCGAGGTGGCAGTAGTGTCGTCGGCGGCACGAAGACTCTGCTGGGAGGTCACGTCACTTGTTGAATTGGCGCTATTTGCGGAGTTTCGTAGTTTTAAGGTCGGTTTTACGGTTTTGCTCGGGCGCCAGATTTTTAAGGGTTTACTCCCTGAAGCCACGGGTTAGTTTATACTCAGGAGAATGCCAGGAAGTCCGTGAAAATAAAACACAATTCGGAAAACAAATAAAACTAGTTTATTATAGAAAACGGCAAAAAGTAAATATAGACAACATGTTAGAGAAAATGAAAGCATCGGCAACGGTGCATTAACTAAAAATCGGTTTCTACAGAAAAGCGGCATCTATGTACAATTTTCCCTAATCCTACGAAAAGCGGATAGATCCGGCAACTATGTACATCGGAGATACGTGGGTGGTTTCGGTTTACGAAGCGGTCAGGCAACAATGCACGGTGCGGTTATAAAAGGGGGGGGGTAGTGCATAGCGGTCTAGTAGATGACATGCCTATCCGCAATAGAAGAGCTATTTACATGCAACGGTTAGGCAAGTGAAGCGGTGAGAGCGGGGCAAGCATTATAGGGGAAAATCTAGCAAGCGGTGTTTAACTATATTTAGTAGGAACGGTTATGCAATGCGGCGGAGTTTAATTCGAAATATTAATTTAGGAATTAATTAGAAAAGCAGCGGTCGCGAATTACATCAGGGAAACCAGGCATAATCGGTACTCCAGGCGCCGATTCGATAATAGGGCGAACGGGGCCCTGCGGGTAGTCGAGACAACCGGGAATTTGTTGGATTGTGTTCAAGGAGGCCACCCCGAGTATCACCCTGGGGAGCACCTACCCAAACAGCCCGAATTGATCCTCCCGAGTATCACCCTAGGAAGAGTCAGTTCGTTGGCCTAATCCAACGGGAACGGCAGGGAAGCGGGTGGGGTCGTATTCAGGGAGGCCACCCCGAGTATCACCCTGGGAGCACCTACCCAAACGGCCTAAATTGATCTTCCTGAGTATCACCCTGGGAAGAGTCAATCCAATAGCCTGACCCAACAGGACGGTAGGGAAGGGGCGGTCGAAATTCCCTAACAAACACTTTACCTTGGACGGTCGGTTCCTGGTTCCCCGGTCGGTCGGTTGGTACGGCAACGGCGGGATCGGAACACGTGTGCGGTGTGCTTATCAGAGCACCTGCGGTTGTCGGAGCGGAGCACGTTTGATGATTTTCGATATTTTTCTCTCGGATTTAGAGCTCCCGAATAAATAATTTTGGGTAGTTTGCGGCTCGTAGATTAGGGAGACAACTGGTGGCCTTTTGTTTAAACTTGATCTCGGGTTTTGCAGGTGTCACGGCGGAAAGACAATTGTTATTTATTTGAATTTACGGAATTTCCGCAAATGGTAACAGAGGGAGACATGGCCTCTTGCCATCGGAAAATATGCTTCGTCACATCCCCCCCTTTCTTCCTAAAGAAAAGCAATAATTGTAACGTCGCATACGGATATTATTGCTTTTCTCACAATCACGGAACGTTAAAAATCAACGGGAAAAAGGCAGGAGAAAATATCAACGTTTGGGATAACCCTACTTAATTACATCGCTAAAATAAAATAAAAAAAACTTATTCTAATCAAGAAGGAAAAGAAAAAAAAACAAAGAAACCCAGATATTATCCCCCAACAAACGGAAAATCAATATTTAACCCCAGAACCATTCACCCTACCATATACAGATTTAAAACTAGATCACTGAAAAATACACAAACAGCGCCGGGAAAGTTCGCCGACTCTCCCGCACCGAGAGCAGAAAAGTCGCCCCGGGCTGGTGCATTGCGTTCGGTGGTGCCCCTCCTGGCCGCACCTCCAGCAGGTACCTGCGGTCACCCGGATGTGGCTCGGTGCTGGCGGCGTTTCCTCTAGCTCGGGGCAGCTCGCGGCGTCCTCTTCGCCCTGGGCGAACTCTGCCTGCGGGAATCTCTCAGGACTGCTAGCGCCGGGAACGGGTCGGTCTCCACGTCTGGCATCAGGTCTCCCAGGTAGTGATTACCTGCACCCGGTTGATCGTGGTGGAGAAAACCCCGGCGGATATGGCTTCGGTCTGTACGTCTGTCTCCTGGTACTCCACCATAGGCGACGTTGTTGACGGCATTGTCGGCATTCTTACATCGTCGACGCTCTCCTGTAGAGGCTCCTCCAACGCGAGGACTACATCGTCGCTCAATGCCTCGGCTTGCTACATCTGAAACAGATTTCGGTTTTGTGAAACGGTTTTGGAATACTACCTCGTAGTGAATTCCTTTCGCAGGACGCGGAGATCGTCCTGTCAGGTCGGTGCAGACAGTTTTCCAAGGTTCCCTGTTCCTGGACGGTTTCATCAGTCCGGACGACTTTCGTGGGGACACCTTGTACTTCTGGCAGGTCTCACAGCTCCGTACGTACTTGGCGATGTCCCTGAACATTCCCGGCCAGTAGTAGCGGAGTGCGATGCGGGCGGTAGTCTTGTTGATTCCCATGTGTCCAGCAGTAGGTTCGTGATGATTCTCATCCATCACTCCGGCTCGGGACTGCTTCGGGACACATATCTTCCAGGGATCCAACAAGTCGGGTTTGTTGTGGCCGTTTCGGAAATGTCGGTAGAGCTGTCCTTCCTTCTCGCAGTACTCGGAGTTGCCTTCGGGATTCGCACGGACATCCTGCAACTTCCGAGTGTACCAGGTACAAGCAGTTTCTTGTTCCTCGGCGAGGACGGGATCGGATAGAGGAGCTCTGGATACAGCATCGGCCACACGGTTTAGGTTCCTCTTTCGGTACTGGACCTCGGATTGTTTCAGGGGCGTCGTTTCTCGGATTCCGTCGAAGGCATTTAGTTCTTCTTCGAGGAAGTTTTGTAGGCGGCGCTCCTCGTCGGTGGTCAGGGTCTGTGTTCCGGAGGTGGGCGGATCCTCTACCGGAGTACAGGAAGACATCTGCGTGAGCCGCAGCGGTCGGCCTTCCATGTAGACGGTCTTTGTTCCTAAATCTAGTTGGAAACGAAGGCGGCAGAGGAGATCCATTCCAATAATCAGGTCCGAGGCTAAACGGGGAATATAACCCCAACGGTGTGTGACTGGGCGGTGTCCCAGTTCTACAGTGATCTCGAAGACCTGGTTTACGTCGACTAGCTCCCCGCTAGCGACTCGGGCATAGGAACGAGGTTCTCTGGCGGATGTGACGTTCAGGGCGGCACATTGTTCGGCAATTCGATCACCAATATAGGAGCGACTGGCTCCTGTATCTATCAGAGCAACGTAACTCACCCCATCTATGGATACTGCTAGGTGCGGGCGGTTATCGTTACTCTCGGCGGCGGAAATACGGTCCGAGGTTACTGGCGGAGTCCGCTGGTCCTCTCTCGGTCGAGGCCAGCGCATTACTCGTTTCCCGGACAGGGACAGTCTCGGGATAACACCCCCTCGGTGCCGCATCTGGAGCAGAACAACTTGGCAGGACGTCGGCACTCGTTCCTGGCGTGTCCTACTTCTCCACATCTCCAACATCGCAGGGTAGAGACGGTGCTCCTCTCGGGTGCCCTGGAATGTAACGGGGGGTTCGCCCTTATGAAGGGCGGCGGCGGCGGTGGGCCGGTTCTTGCAGGAGGTGGGCCTCTCCTCTGTAATGGCGGTGGGTCGGACCTAACAGGAGATGGGTCTCTCCGTGGCGGGGACGGCGACGGCGGTGTGTACGAACTTTCGGATCTTCGTATCTCTCCGTCGGCAGTCGTCTCTCGAGGCAACTTTCTAGGTGCAGGAGTTGGCGTCGGTCTCAGTGGCGTCTCCCTTTTCAGTTCCTCCCGGAGCAACTCAAAATCCCTGGTGGCGTCGCAGAAGGAAGAAATGTCAGTGAAGTCACTGCGCCGGATCTGCTGCCTGTATGAGGGCTTCAAGTTTCGGTAGAGCCATTGTAGCTCTTGTTCGGGAGTCATCTGGCCGTGTCTCCGGATTAGCGTCTGAAGGTCGTTGATATACTTCGCCACAGGTTCGTCTTCCCTCTGGATGCGGCGACTGATCTCGACTTCTAGGTCAATCTTATAGTTGACTGGGAAGTAGAAAGTTCTAAAAAGTTTTAAGAACTCTTCCCAAGTCCTGATGCGCTGGCGGTTGTTCCTGTACCAGAGGGCCGGATCCCCTCGTAGTAGTTCGGGCATTACTGGGAGCAGACGATCATGGCGGATGTTCTGGGAATCACAGATTTCCTGTAGTCTTTCAATGAACGTGACAGGATCGGTACGGCCGTCGAAAATTACTCTCCACTCATTTACTCTGAGTGGAGTATTGTATTGTTCGGTTACTGTCACAGATTCTGGGAGAGGGGTTCCAGAATTATTTACAGGAAGTGTTTCGGTCGGTACGGTTGGGGGAGTAACGGTCGCGAAAAATTGTTGCGGTTGTTCTTGCGGATGGGGAGAGCGAATCCCATCTCGAAGAAATTTTATCATTCGTTTGCGTAACTCGTCGACGGTACCTACGGTGTCTAATCGGAACTTCCCCAATTCGGTTTCTAATTCGGTTTTATTCAATTTGTAGACCCAACCCACGCGAATGTCGGATGTTTCGGTAATCGGAATTTCGAGAGATGGAATTTCCGCGCTTTTGTCTTTATTAGCGGCTGGCATTCTGTGTTATTTTCACGGACACGGGAAAACGGAAAAATGGAAAAATGGTAAAATAGTCAAATAGTCAAACGGTTAAACAGTTAAACAGTGTCTGCTCGGGCGCCAATTTTGTGACGTGTGTTTGCCTCGAGGTGGCAGTAGTGTCGTCGGCGGCACGAAGACTCTGCTGGGAGGTCACGTCACTTGTTGAATTGGCGCTATTTGCGGAGTTTTGTAGTTTTAAGGTCGGTTTTACGGTTTTGCTCGGGCGCCAGATTTTTAAGGGTTTACTCCCTGAAGCCACGGGTTAGTTTATACTCAGGAGAATGCCAGGAAGTCCGTGAAAATAAAACACACAATTCGGAAAACAAATAAAACTAGTTTATTATAGAAAACGGCAAAAAGTAAATATAGACAACATGTTAGAGAAAATGAAAGCATCGGCAACGGTGCATTAACTAAAAATCGGTTTCTACAGAAAAGCGGCATCTATGTACAATTTTCCCTAATCCTACGAAAAGCGGATAGATCCGGCAACTATGTACATCGGAGATACGTGGGTGGTTTCCATATACATATAAAGGTCTATACTGAGCCTAGCCCATAAGCACAATAAGTGGATTTTGGTCCCAACATTATGAGATAGAAATAGCGATATGCCCATAAGTCTATCTCTCTCTAGTTGCACTTGAGTGTCATGCGCATGCGCTTCACTTTTGTGTTCGATTGGTCGGATTTGTTCGTGATCATGCCGATCGTGGTTCCGTGCGTTTCCGCCGTGTCCCGTCTCCCGTGTTTTTATTTTAACCTGCTTTATAACCTCGTTTGCTTTTGGGTTGGAGCAGCGGTGGGGTGGCTGAGTTGTTTAAGGCGAAGACTGAATCAGGCGGTCACCGTCGTTGTTGGTTCGTAGTCCCACGTAATCCATGGGTGTTGTGTGTGTTGCGGGAGAAGTGTGTAAAATGTATCCAAAATCCCTATTCACGCCAGTAACTCGGATGGGATCAACTGGGGTGAGAGCCTTGAGCAACCGTGCTCGAGGACCGTCGTTCGGAGTCCACGTTAAACTGTAGGTCCCGCCCAAATTGGCCACAGCAGCGAAAAAGAGACGTTAACTTAATAAGACAAGACAAGACAACCTCGTTTGCTCGTTTCGCCTTGCCAATCTCGCCATTTATCTTGCTTGTTTGAATGTGTTTGATGTTTAGATGTCAGCTTACGTTTGTAAAAGGTTTCCTTACAAATTAAAGACTAACCGGATTCAATACGACGTGTAAATCGGTACTGGGTTTCAAACTAGTTTTAATTGCGCGCCTAAATGGTTGTTGCAGTTCATTCGTCGGCGCTTACGCTTGCGCACAAGTAGCCAGATCCAAACAAGGACAGACTTATGCGAGATTTATATATCTATTTCATAATGTTGGGACATGAAATTCCCACTTATGCTCAGTATATACCTTTATATGTATATGGTGGTTTCGGTTTACGAAGCGGTCAGGCAACAATGCACGGTGCGGTTATAAAAGGGGGGGGTAGTGCATAGCGGTCTAGCTAGTCTAGTAGATGACATGCCTATCCGCAATAGAAGAGCTATTTACATGCAACGGTTAGGCAAGTGAAGCGGTGAGAGCGGGGCAAGCTTATAGGGGAAAATCTAGCAAGCGGTGTTTAACTATATTTAGTAGGAACGGTTATGCAATGCGGCGGAGTTTAATTCGAAATATTAATTTAGGAATTAATTAGAAAAGCAGCGGTCGCGAATTACATCAGGGAAACCAGGCATAATCGGTACTCCAGGCGCCGATTCGATAATAGGGCGAACGGGGCCCTGCGGGTAGTCGAGACAACCGGGAATTTGTTGGATTGTGTTCAAGGAGGCCACCCCGAGTATCACCCTGGGGAGCACCTACCCAAACAGCCCGAATTGATCCTCCCGAGTATCACCCTAGGAAGAGTCAGTTCGTTGGCCTAATCCAACGGGAACGGCAGGGAAGCGGGTGGGGTCGTATTCAGGGAGGCCACCCCGAGTATCACCCTGGGGAGCACCTACCCAAACGGCCTAAATTGATCTTCCTGAGTATCACCCTGGGAAGAGTCAATCCAATAGCCTGACCCAACAGGACGGTAGGGAAGGGGCGGTCGAAATTCCCTAACAAACACTTTACCTTGGACGGTCGGTTCCTGGTTCCCCGGTCGGTCGGTCGGTACGGCAACGGCGGGATCGGAACACGTGTGCGGTGTGCTTATCAGAGCACCTGCGGTTGTCGGAGCGGAGCACGTTTGATGATTTTCGATATTTTTCTCTCGGATTTAGAGCTCGCGAATAAATCATTTTGGGTAGTTTGCGGCTCGTAGATTAGGGAGACAACTGGTGGCCTTTTGTTTAAACTTGATCTCGGGTTTTGCAGGTGTCACGGCGGAAAGACAATTGTTATTTATTTGAATTTACGGAATTTCCGCAAATGGTAACAGAGGGAGACATGGCCTCTTGCCATCGGAAAATATGCTTCGTCACATTAGATAATGGGAGAATGGCGTGTGTAAGGGTGACACTTCCATTTTAAAACGACTCAAGTCGCAATGAGCAAACTAATAATGGACGGGTGTGAAGTTGGCCACATCCACAAATTTAGGGAAATAAAAACACACCTCAACAAAAATTTAATTTATTCGTAAATATTCATCACTAATTATATTTATCGTTATCAGTTAATTAGGAGGAATAATACTATCCAATCCAATTATTACTGTCAAAGAAATATATTCCTTTGCCATAAAGGGTAATGAAAATATGGGTGAATTGTGAACAATTTTCATTTTTTATTACAGTTTGTAACATAATTTTCTTTTCAAAAATTCTTAAGTAAACCACTTCATCGTATGCCATAAGAAAAAACTAACGCACGGCGATCTGGGTGGTATTAGTAGGGGTGGAAGTAAGATTGCTCTAGATTTTTCATTAAAATTGGTTACAATATTCTTTTTAAAGGCCTAAATAAATCACTTTATCATGTGCCACACGAAATAGCTACTGCCCGTCCGTCAAGGCTGTGTTAATCAAGCTTAAAGAAGAGAATTTGTGTTACAATTTCAATAAAAAATATAGAGTCTATTGCCACCCCTAATAACATCCCCCTGTAAGCTGTTCGAGATTTTTTGTATGGCTTGGAATGAAATGATTTATTTACAAATTTTTAAAAGGAAAACTAGAGTGTTAGAGATTTCAATAAAAAAATATAGAGCAATGAATCTTACTTTCACTCTTATTAATATCTCCCTGACGGCCGTGCGGGAGATTTTTCTTTATTTATATGGTTTTTATTTAGGAATTCTTAAAAGAAGAAAAAGTGTTACGAGTTGTAATAAAACAATCTAGATTGTTCACAGTTCACGCTCATTTCCACCACCATCGGGGGTAAAGAAGAACATTTCCTTCGTTATACTAATTAATTGGAATCCTTGTGACTAATGACGACGAATATAATTTGTAACGGATATTTACGGGATAAATTGAATTGAACTTCACGTATGAGGTAGGCATATAATGAAATTTTCCGATGAAAACATTTCTCCTCTTTGACAGGAAACGTTGGGTTGAGAACTTCAAATATACATATTGTCGATGACTTAGTAGGTTCCACCCCCAGTACGAATCCATTTCGCAAATAAAAGATACATTGTTTGGAAGGAAACTTCGTACAAATATCATCCTTTTTCGATTTAAACCTCCGACCGTACATTCCTTTTTAAGTTTTCCCTCAATCTTCTTTCTCTCTCATCTCTCTCTGTCTGCGATCAATTCCGGAAAACCATTGACGTCAATTTTTGTACAAATTTCCATTGCTTCACGTAACCCCCCCCCCCCACTCACGCTCTTTTTCGTTTCCAACGGAGTTGGCGGTATCCGGCTTTCATCCAATTAAAAGACTTTTCAAGGAAACCAACAAAAAGCGTCTCCCTCCCAGTTATTGGCCGCCTCTCGACGTATAAACAGAATAAAAATTTTGGTTGCGGAATGGGCAACATTCGAGAATGGAAAAATGGATTTGATCTTGGTGGATTACAAATTGTACATGTTATAAGGCTCAAATGTCACAAAAAACGAATATATGTTCATTAATATAGTGTTGACTTATGAAAGCTAAGTATCAGTCGTCGAAATGGGAAATGTAGCAGTCGTCGAAATGGGAAATGCTTTAGAGTACCTACTGATACGGGCATCTTAAAGGCAATGCATTTTTGACGTATTTATTGACATCAGCTATTTGAAAAATCTATATCTAAATGCATGTCACGCAAATAGGAAAGGTATGTTGATTATAATATAGTTAATCATCAGTATTATTATTATTATTATTATTATTATTATCATAGTACTATTGGTACCAATTAGTATTATTAGTATTAGTGTTATTAGTATTATTATTATTATTGTAACGTTTAACTATTCAAGAATAACTGACATTCCGAGAACTGTGTTCACTAATTTATTCACTACTAACACTGATTATCTAATTTATAGTTCACGCAGCTGTTTATCTGTTGCGCACAGCTGCCAGACCAATGGTTCGTCGACACGGTCGCGATTTTATGACTGGCCCCACACGCGGTTGGTGACCTGATTTTATATAAAGTTGAGCACCTGGCTCCTTACTTCTCACGCTTGGTTCTTCTTTCCTCGGCGTGTTGATAATTTTTGGTTGTCCTGGTCGTCCTCCTAATATATTTTTATCTTTCTGTTATGTGAATCGTGGTTGGTCTTCCTTTAATGCCGTCTTATGTCTATTCCTCTTTGCTGGTGGGTCGTCGTCGTAGTCTGTTGCCTTCCTTATTAATGAGTTTGTATGCTCCATTGCCTTGATTATTGTGTTCCTCGTCCTCTTCTTGATGGTCTTCTTCAGCTGTTCGATTCGTAGGTTCTGTCGTAATTGTTCGTTCCTCATATACCACTCCAGGTGCGTCCTTACTGCTTGTCCCCATGCTGCTGTCCCGTATGTCAATATTGGTCTTATTCCTGCCCAGGGCCTATTTTTCCACTAGGCCCTATAGGCCCGTGCCTGGGGCCCCCTGGCTCAGGGGGCCCCAAGATTGACCTAAGTATCCCTACGAGGGGCCCCCAGATGGTATATGGGTCTAGGGCCCAGTATATGGGCCTAGGGCCCACTTGAACCAAAAATAGGCCCTGTTCCTGCCTGCCTGGTAGATCTTCCTTTTCGTTTCCAGTCTCAGCTTGCTCCGTCGTCCAATGAGTGGACCAAGTCTGTTCAGTCGGTCGTTCGCTTTCTTCTCAGTCTCCTCGATGTACCTGCTCCATATATGTTCTCGGTCTATGTGGATTCATATATATATCGTACTACTTCCTTCCATTCCAGTTCCTTGTGCCGTATTGTAATGTTGGTCATCGGTCGTCTCGTCTTCTGTCCTATGTATATTGCCTGTGTCTTCTCTTGTTTGCAGATGGTCCAATGCAATTGAGAGGCAACTGCATTGTGGCGTTCAACATATTCTATGTGTTTGGGTTCTTATTACTTAAGTGAGTTCTAATAAGATAAAAGAATGAATGAAAGTAGCTGGAACTAATTAAAGTCTCGGTTCGCGTTTGAGTGCCTCCTTGTTCCGGCATAAAAACCCTTTCGGTTAAAGGGAAAAGCCAGAACAAGTAGTTTTATTAACATCAAGTGCACAAATGGTGAATATACAAGCAATAATAACAGTTTACAATATTATAACGTGGTTTACTCTACATAACCCGGTAGGGTCACGAATCACTTGACTACAAATTGAACAAGATTGAATGATCATTCAAGGCCTAAACAGAGCTCTTAACTAAGGCGCAAATTCGAGGGCAGAGACACGACAGCGTGAGGCGGGCGAACGCATAGCCAAGGGCACTTTACGTCTACGACGCACAGGTCCCGTTAAACGATCTATTCCACCAAGGTGGCTTAAAGTGCCCCCTATGCATCGGGCAAGCCTAGCCTACGACATCTCCACCAAGGTGGCTTAAAGTGTCGCCCATGCATCGGGCAAGCCCAGCCAACGACATCTCCACCGAGGTGGCTTAAAGTGTCGCCTTTGCTTCGGGCAAGCCCAGCCTACGACATCTCCACCGAGGTGGCTTAAAGTGTCGCCCATGCATCGGCAAGCCCAGCTTATGACATCTCCACCGAGGTGGCTTAAACGCTCTTACGGCTCAGATCACCCCACGCCGACGGCCTATCCCGACTATACCAACTCAAATCGCCGCGCGCGCGCACACGCTTATACCGAAACGCGCACATATTCTTCACTCACGTCACACTCCTGCGGAGAGCTCACGACGCCGCTCACAGCGCTCTTCCCCTGGCTGTCTCCGCTCACACGCAACTCCTCACCAACTTCCCAGCTCTTCTCTCGCCAACCTGGTCCGCTCACAAACGCTCCTGTCCTTTTCGCTGCTCAGCTTCTCACGTTACTCGGCGTAATCTTTTGAATGTCTCTCGCATGCACACCCGTAAATTAATATATGCAGCAATAATCTTATTAACCAGTAATAATTAGCCTTATTTACTCTTTTGTCAATTCTCAATTGTTTTTTCTCTACGCCTCCGTCGCCGATGTTATGCCCCTACAGGCCCGCAACTCGCAATACAGGGAATGTCTTGAGAGAAAGCGTGATCTCTTACACTTTAATCTTATTATCTAGAAACGTCCTATTGGCGCACACTTTAAACCTAATTCTAAAAGCGTCCAATCGGCGCACTGTCACAATTGGCGCGAACATCCCGCCCGCCTTCGTCTAACAGACGAACAACACACCACTACTTAAAGTTCAATCTCCCTTGCTGCTATCATCCTCGAGACGTAACGGACACAGGCGATGGACATGCCGACGGAACGAGGTGGTGGCGGTCTTTACTGTTACTACTCTTACTAAACTGTCTGGGCCTGGATGAACCTCTACAATTCGTCCCAAAGGCCACTTAGAAGGTGGATAACGATCATTCTTCACTAACACTAGTCTGCCTACACAAAAATTCGTTGAGGTACCCCTCCAATTCTCACGCTCCTGCAGGTGAAGGAGATATTCCGAGGACCATCGTTTCCAAAATTGATTCCGAATTCGTTGTAATAATTGGAATCGATTCAACCGGTTCAACGGCACGTTTGCTAGGTCGCCATCCGGAAGCAAAGCAGAAGTGGTGCCGTTAAGGAAATGTGAAGGAGTTAAGGCATGAAGATCATCGATATCTGAGCTCATTGCTCCTAATGGACGCGAGTTGAGACACGCCTCGATTTCCACCAGGACTGTGGATAATTCCTCAAAAGTAAGGACGTGCTCACCAACTACTCTTTTCAGGTGGTGTTTCACCGATTTAACTCCGGCTTCCCACAATCCACCGTAATGGGGAGTACTAGGGGGAATGAACACCCAATCAGTGCCGTCATTCTCCAGAAGAGAAGCGACTTCTTTGTAAAATTCAGAAGCTCGCTGGAACATGGCCTTAAGTTCCTTGTCAGCTCCGTGGAAGTTTGTGGCATTGTCACTGAAGAGTTTCTGACAAATACCTCGTCGAACCACAAACCTACGATACGCACTAATGAATGACGCTGTGGTTAACTCGCTCACAATCTCCAAATGAATGGCCTTTGTCGTAAAACATACTAAAATTACTATATAACCCTTGTACGTCCGTTGACACCGACCCTTCGACATTCTAACCTGGATGGGCCCAGCATAATCTAACCCAGAAATTGAAAATGGCCTTGAAACATTCACACGATCGGCTGGGAGATCACCCATCAGCTGTTGTGCTGATTGTGGCTTGACCCGCTGACAGGTCACACATTTTTGAATTAAAGATTTAACTAGTCGATTTCGTCCTAGGATCCAAACTTGCTGCATCAATACATTCGAGGAGAGTGTTGGTCCTCTGTGAAGACAGAGTCGATGCGCGTAGCGTACAAACAACGTACTTAAAGATGAGTGTTGAGATAAAATCGGAGGAAATTTAAAATTGAAGGAAATTTTCGAGTGCATCAGGCGACCTCCAACGCGTAGAATACCATCTTTACACAGAAAGGGATTTAATTTACTGAGACGACTACGAGTTGACAAGGTCTTTCCATCTTTCAATGCCTTAATCTCTTCTGCAAAATCATTCGCCTGAGCTAATCGCAGAACAATGAGACGAGCCTCAGCTAACTCCGAGGTAGTTAGGAACACAGGAAGTGGAGCCAACTTATTTTTATGCCTTCGAATATTGAGAAGAGGACGTCTACACCAAGCTACAACGCGTAACAGGCGCGTCAACGATGAAAACCGAGATAAGATTTCAGGTTCAATCGGTATGGACCGTACGTGAAAGGTTTGCTGACTAACCACTGGCTGTGGCCAACATTCCTGGGATTGGGAAAGCCAGTATGGTCCGTACCACCAGAGATCAGTTTGAGAAAGTTCCACTGGCTCAGAACCTCGGGTAGCTAAGTCCGCCGGATTATCTCGAGTAGGAACATGTGCCCAAGTAGCTGAGGGAAGTTCTGTCTGAATATACGAAACTCTGTTGGCTACAAATGTCTTCCAGTGGCATGGGTGTTTACGCAGCCACATAAGAACAATCTGACTGTCAGACCACGCGAACACCGGTAGATTGCTGATGAAATCCAACTTCCCAACGTAACAAAGTAGTTTGACAAGAAGAGCAGCACCACACAATTCTAAATTAGGGATACTAACCGTTTTGACTAGTGCAACCTTTGTCTTAGCAGTTAGCAATGAAACGCGGAACTTATCATCCCCATTGTCGATTCGCAGATCTAAACTACAGCAGCATAAGCCCGAGAAGACGCATCACAAAATCCATGGATTTGATAAGAACTCAACTCCTAACCACCGATCGATTGTTAAAGAGGGTAAGGTGTACAAAGAGGTGCAATATGCGTGCCAGCGCTCTCGGAGTTCAGCTGACAAAGGAGTGTCCCAATCACACTTCTGTATCCAAAGATCCTGCATCAGAATTTTCGCCGTAACAGTGATAGGAGAGAGCCACCCTAGCGGGTCGAATAATCGGGCAATATTCGACAGAAGAGAGCGCTTAGTTGAAGATGCGGACAACTCAGCTACATCAGTGACATTAAACTGAAATTGGTCTTGTCCTGGATTCCAATAAATCACAAGGGTCTTAACTGATTTATCAGATTCAATCTGCTTAGATGGACCTGCTTGTGCCTGTGAAGGTAAAAGATCTGGATGATTGGCAGCCCACTTATCTAGCTTAATATCTGCTGAACCTAAGAGATTGATAAGCTCGATCCTTTTCTGTACTGCGATTGGAAGCTCGTCTGCACCGGCAAAGGTGTCGTCGACATACGTCTCGGATTTAAGACACTCAGATGCCAGTGGGAAGTTTGCTCCTTCATCCTGCACAAGTTGCAGTAAAGTACGAATGGCTAAATAGGGGGCGCATGCCGTGCCATAGGTGACGGTGTTTAAACGATAATCCACCGGCTCCGAATCTGCATCAGAAACCCAGACAATTCTTTGAAGATCCTGATCCTCAAGCCTCACTTGGATCTGCCGAAACATTTTTACAATGTCCGCTGTAAATGCGTAACGATACCTGCGCCAATTCAGAAGTATCAATGAAAGATCACCCTGCAAAGGAGGTCCGGTCAAGAGAAAATCGTTAAGAAAATGACCGGCATGAGTTCGTCTTGACGTATCGAATACGACTCTAAACTTCCATGCATTTGCCAAATCCTGTACCACCGAATGATGTGGCAGGTACCGCGCACCAGTTTCTCGAATCTCAGAAGATGGGACTCTTGTCATGTGACCAAGACGCTCATAGTCTGCCATGAAGTCTCTATAAGCTTGAGCTACCTTGGCGTCGCGTGCAAAACGACGATGCATACTTGAAAGAGACTTGAGAGCCATTTGTCGAGTCTCAGCTGCAACTAACGGCAATTGTGATTTCAACGGAAGACGTACTTCATACCGACCCAGTAGATTGCGCCTATGAGTTTCCCTAAATAATCATTCGCAGATCTCATCCTCGGGTTTTGACATGGAGGACGACGACGGTAGATCTTCAAGTACCCAAAACCGCTGCAACATTTCATCTAATTCATGAACGGAAGTGCAATGCAATACCTGTGACGGCGCGCAAATGTTAGACTCAACCGCCCGCCGAGGCGCCTCCATCGGCACCGCCCCGGAGATAAACCACCCAAAAGCGGTTTTCTGATCAATGAGTTGAGAAGCAGGAAATCGCTTCATTCCCGAACAGAGCAGCTGTCCATAGACACCAGCGCATTGAATAACATCCACTCTATTTTAACAAAGAATTGGGTATCTGTTAATTGAAGTCCTGCAAACTGTAAATGGTTAAACTGCAAATACTTAACATGCAACAGTAAAGACAGCAAGCGCACCTAATTCCTTAAATGCGTCCGATAAGTAGTCGATGCACGGCCTAAAAGCCAAAGCATAAACACTATAAACATATTTGATAATTGATCTCGAAGATCAACCAATTCTATGTGTTAATCGATTACAGCGACAATATATTTGTCAACATCAACGTTGTAATATATGTAATAACTATATAATATCCAAGACTCACAACATATTCAACTCCAACCACTCATTCAATCCTCACACGGGGCACCAAAATGTTTGGGTTCTTATTACTTACGTGAGTTCTAATAAGATAAAAGAATGAATGAAAGTAGCTGGAACAAATTAAAGTCTCGGTTCGCGTTTGAGTGCCTCCTTGTTCCGGCATAAAAACCCTTTCGGTTAAAGGGAAAAGCCAGAACAAGTAGTTTTATTAACATCAAGTGCACAAATGGTGAATATACAAGCAATAATAACAGTTTACAATATTATAACGTGGTTTACTCTACATAACCCGGTAGGGTCACGAATCACTTGACTACAAATTGAACAAGATTGAATGATCATTCAAGGCCTAAACAGAGCTCTTAACTAAGGCGCAAATTCGAGGGCAGAGACACGACAGCGTGAGGCGGGCGAACGCATAGCCAAGGGCACTTTACGTCTACGACGCACAGGTCCCGTTAAACGATCTATTCCACCAAGGTGGCTTAAAGTGTCCCCCATGCATCGGGCAAGCCTAGCCTACGACATCTCCACCAAGGTGGCTTAAAGTGTCGCCCATGCATCGGGCAAGCCCAGCCAACGACATCTCCACCGAGGTGGCTTAAAGTGTCGCCTTTGCTTCGGGCAAGCCCAGCCTACGACATCTCCACCAAGGTGGCTTAAAGTGTCGCCCATGCATCGGCAAGCCCAGCTTACGACATCTCCACCGAGGTGGCTTAAACGCTCTTACGGCTCCGATCACCCCACGCCGACGGCCTATCCCGACTATACCAACTCAAATCGCCGCGCGCGCACACGCTTATACCGAAACGCGCACATATTCTTCACTCACGTCACACTCCTGCGGAGAGCTCACGACGTAAAGTCACTAAATGAGGAAAGTACCGCAATGGGCGGCCATATTGTGTCCGCGCCGCGCCGCGCGAAATTCAAAATAGAAAACAAAAATTTGCTCGTTTTAAAAGATACAACAACTTGGCATTTTTATTCCCAAAAAGTAAAAACGAAATTTCGCGAGAGAAAAATGTACATAAAAATTAATTTACACCTATATACAATAAAATATACAAATATGACACACTATAGGCACATAACCCACAATCTACAAAACACAACAATAGGCATGAAACAGGCAGATTGTAGCTGTAATCCGCCATATTGTGTCCGAAAATATACTTCTCTCTCTAACACGTTGGGACATTGAATTGCGGTACTTTCCACATTTAGTGACTTTATCACGACGCCGCTCACAGCGCTCTTCCCCCTGGCTGTCTCCGCTCACACGCAACTCCTAACCAACTTCCCAGCTCTTCTCTCGCCAACCTGGTCCGCTCACAAACTCTCCTGTCCTTTTCGCTGCTCAGCTTCTCACGTTACTCGGCGTAATCTTTTGAATGTCTCTCGCATGCACACCCGCGAATTAATATATGCAGCAATAATCTTATTAAGCAGTAATAATCAGCCTTATTTACTCTCTTGTCAATTCTCAATTGTTTTTTCTCTACGCCTCCGTCGCCGATGTTATGCCCCTACTGGCCCGCAACTCGCAATACAGGGAATGTCTTGAGGGAAAGCGTGACCTCTTACACTTTAATCTTATTATCTAGAAACGTCCTATTGGCGCACACTTTAAACTTAATTCTAAAAGCGTCCAATCGGCGCACTGTCACAATTGGCGCGAACACTATGTTTGCCAGAATCTAACAACCTGATATGACATGATGACGGATTTTTTCATTCCACAGGTCGCATGTCTTTTTCAAGTATGCCGTTCCAGCTGTTTCAACAATGTAGAAATGGCACCACAGAATTTCACTGTATTTTTCCACAATCCATTTTGTTCTAGCAACCGATTATATTCTTTGACGCTTCAATGTTAGTTTCGTTGCCCTATTGGTTTCTGTGATTAAATTGTTGCAATGTTAGTGGAGTCCGTTGGTAGTCTTGGTTTAGTGTGCCGCATTTTTTCATTATTTTTTTGCATCATTCTCTTGCTGTTATTGTCTTCAGCAAATATATATGGTTTAACTTCATCCCAGTTTTGGTAGATTTATCTAGTTATGTATTCGATAACGAAGTCGAAAAAAGAGGAATTAAAATGCGGTATATCTCGGATATAACGATATTTGTCGGCAAGCTACAGGTCGCATTTTTTTAAAGAATCACAACGAAATTTGACACAAAAATCAGATGGCCGAAAATCTCGGTCGAGTTCGTTAATGGGCCAAATTGGTCCAGCGGTTTCAAAATGGCGGCTTGTTATTTAAAACAAAAACTCAAGAAACTAATTTTGCGTCTGAGAGAAAAATGTTACTTAGGTTTTTTGTTGCAATTGTAGAGGCGAATGACTTTTGCATAAAACATATCTTTGAGAAATGTACATAAAAGAAGTTATATGCAAAAAGTTAGAAATTTTAATGTTTGTATGTTTTTAACACCTCGTATACATTTTTTGACACATCGTGTCTGTTATATTACTCTATATCCTACCCATAAATCTACCTTTCAGCCTGGCATGCCATGGGCGGTGCTATTCGACTGCCGTCCGCGGTCAGGTCTGTCCTAATCCCTTGCTTCAACTGCCGTCCGAAATTTTTAAATGGTTAAAGGGATTTTAATCCTAGGCTCAACTGCCGTCCGGCTTGATTTTACCTGGCCCTTATCATTAAATTAAACTTCATATTTTATTTCAATTTATTTTAATAACATAACGAAAACTGCTGCACAAACCAAACCTAACCTAACGTAGCCTTTTTTATATCTATTTATTAATATCACCCTCCTGCTAGGCTCAGTGTCAATGTGTATTATCCTTGCCCCCTCGCGAGCATATATATGTATATATATAAAGGCAATAAGGAATGGGCTGGAAATCCTGATACACGGAGATCCCGATCCTCGGACGGCAGTTGAACCGAGGGATTAGTCGACCTCGCTAATCCTAAAGGGTCACGTTGACCGCGACGGCAGTCGATATGCGCCCGCCATGGGGATTTTTTTATGTGTATTATTGCGGCCTTTCTTATTTTACGGTGGTATCGTTGGTTACCCAGTAAATTTAAGCTGATGGCACGGAAGAGGTAATTTCCATCATCTATGATTATTTTATGTCAAAATATTTTATCGATGCTTGAGGATTTTGCTGGATGCCGACCTGGGGCACCTCAAACCCCCTGCCTGACGCTAGACTAAGCGCAAGCGCACTGGCCTCGTTTACGTCGTTACTGTTTTCCGAGGCTTTTCTTTTCTCCTTTTTCACGGGTTTGTGCTGATTTTGTCCACCCCAAGTATTTTATTTCTCCGGCATCCTTCAGCTGTTATTGTTATTATTGTTATTGTTATTGTTGTTAGGTTATTATTGTTATTGTTATACGTATTATTATTATTATTATTCTCCAACTTCTCAACATACAAGTTGGTGCGGTTATTAACTTTGTTATCTATCTAGCTGAGAAAGTAATTCAACTCCTCTCAACTAGCTTAGGAACTTTCGGATTATATGGCACGTTTGTAACAATACTGCGCTTTGGCCTAGATTTACAATCTTCTTGGGGAGTCCAATCTTGTCTAGATTTGTAATGAAATTTTTACTGATTATACCTTCAGCTGATATAACAAATGGAATGATAGCGATACTGCGGAGTTTCCATTGAGCTTTGAGATCATATGCCAGGTTTTCGTACTTCGTTGCTTTTTCACCCTCAGTTTTTTTTACATAGTATGACAACGGTACTGCTATATCAAGCACAATTCCAGTTTGTTCTCTCTTGTTTATCAGTATGATATCCGGTCTGTTGTAATCCACACTCCGATCAGTTGTTATAACTTTGTCCCAGTATAACAGATGGTCGTTCGTTTCCAAGAGTGGAGTGGGGTCTTATTTGTAGTACGGTGGAGGTGGAGCATCAAGAAGGTTGTGTTTGATTGCCAGTTGTTGATGGATTATTTTGGCGAGTTGGTTATGCCGCCCTAAATATGCACTGTCTGCTAGCATGGGGCATCACGCCATTATATGCTCGATTGTTTCACCTGAGGCCCCACACTTCGGACATTTGTCAATGACATTTAGCTTCAGACAGTGTTTTTCGTAGTTCCTTGTCTTTACTACTCGGTCTTGAATGGCCATTAAGAATCCTTCCATTTCCGGGTAACATTTCCTGAAATCATCGTAGAGAAGCGTTCTTCTCAACATTCTCTAGTTATAACAATTTGGGGTACTTTTCATGGAGGGGCTGTTCTTGCCAAGCATTCAGGTTCTCTTGCGTTGAAACAATATCGCTTTGGCGGTTATGCTGAGACAAATTGAGAGGTGTGTAGCCCTTGTCTTCTCTCATTAATGCTTTTAGTATTTCACTATCTAACTAGATTTCTACCAATCACGGGAGCAGGCGGGATTCCGTGCCGGTTACGGCGTTAATGACCACCTCCATACAATCAAGGTCCTCATCGAAAAGTGCGTGGAGTACAACAAACCCTTAGTTCTTGTCTTCGTCGACTACAAAAAGGCCTTTGACACAATCGATCACAGTGCATTGTTCAAGGCTATGGCGGACTGTAGAATTGACCATCGCTACACCGACATCATTAAACACGCATACAAAAACGCAACTGCTTGCATCAGGCTGCACGAGGACACTTCAAGCGTCAAGATAGGACGAGGTGTGCGACAGGGAGATGTTATTTCTCCCAAGTTGTTTACAACCCTGCTTGAATTTATGTTTAAAAGTGCTAACATGGAAAACTTCGGTATCAATATTAACGGCAAAAAACTGAACCATCTAAGATTCGCTGACGACATAGTACTGATTACAGATTGTTTGGGAGAAGCACAAATGATGTCACAGGAGCTTGAACATGCCTCCGAGAAGGTGGGTCTGAGTGTTAACAGCAATAAAACTATGTTCATGACTAATCTGGTTGCAAGTACTTATTTAACTCTCAACAACTCAAAAATAGAACAAGTCCACTCATATAAGTATTTGGGCCATGAGATTCGCTTAGGTAGAGACAACCAAACTTGTGAATTGTCAAGAAGAATTGGATTAACTTGGGGAGCCTTCGGAAAGTTAAGCCATGTCCTAAAATCAGATATCCCCATCTGTCTTAAAAGAAAAGTCTTTAACCAATGTGTCTTGCCTGTGCTGACATACGGCTCCGAGACTTTAACCCTGACAAGACGGACAATTAATAGAATCGGAGTTGCACAGAGAGCTATGGAAAGAGCAATGCTAGGTCTGTCTCTGAGAGACAGGGTTTCCAATACAAGTCTAAGGGTAACAACTAAAGTAATCGACGCCATCGAGAAGATTGCTACCCTTAAATGGAACTGGGCCGGACACCTGGCTAGGGTCAGTGACGACAGATGGACGAAAGGTGACAGAGTGGAGACCGCGAGTCGATGCATTCCGCAGCAGAGGACGACCACCAACCCGATGGTCGGATGATATAAAGCGTATCTATTCCAACTGGATGAACTCGGGGCAGCTCAGGACAGAAGGGGATGGAAATTACTACGGGAGGCTTGGGTCCTGCAGTGGACGAGAATAGCAGATTGATGATGATGATGATGATGATTATGATTTCACTATCAGATGTTTGAAAATGTTGTCTCATGTTTTTTTCTTGGTATAAACACAAGTTTTTTATGTTGAGTAAGCCTCTGCCTCCTTTTCTTCGGGGTAAATAGATCCTCTTCACTGATGACTTAGGGTAAAGGTTTCTTGACTTGGTAAAGTACCTCCTCGTTGTTCTGTCTAATTCGTCCAGATCAGTGTTCGACCATTTCACAACACTAAAGGAGTATTATAATATCGGAATTGCCCACAAGTTTATCGCAGCGCATAAGTTTCCACCCGATAATTTAGTATTAAGGAGTTTGTTCAGCCTCTTTTTATATTATTCTCTGAGTTCTTGCTTCAGTTGTGAATGGTCCAGTCGCGGATTTTGTGAGATACCAAGGTATCGTTAGGTTTCCTCCGCGGGTAACTGGTCAATGCCACAAACGTCCTGTGGACTCTGCAACTCCTTTTTTGATATTGATGATTGCACATTTGTCTAGCCCAAAAGACATTTGGATATCATCACTAAAGCTTTTCACTGTGCTTATCATGGAGTGTAGCTTTTCCCGGGTTTCACTATAGATCTTCAGATCGTCCATGTACTTACTGTACATGGACGATCTGAAGATCTATGAGATATTCGACTTTTTCGTCTGATATCCAACCTGTATCCCGCATCCGTGGCGTTAAGAAGGGTCTTCATGGGATTTAATGGATTTAATAATGGATAATTAATTCGTGGACATATTTTGTATATTTCCAACACTTTTAGCAACCAGTCATGAGGGACCGAGCGGGAAGCCTTTCTGTTGTCAATGTAGCATACATATAAATTTCGCTTCATTTTCTGCACTTGTTTCAATATTACAGCATCTATGGTAAGCTGATCTTTACACCCTAATGTTCCACTGATACAACCATTTTGTTCATGTTCAAAAATTCCATTTTCAGCACAGTGCAGGTATATTTTTTCATTAACCACAGATGTGAACAGCTTATATATCACTGAAAAACAGGTAATGGGTCTGTAGTATTCAGGCTATGTTGGGGCGCCCTTCTTGTAGAGTAAGTAAGTATTTCTTTGGAAGATAAATCTGGGAATCTGCTCTGAATCACTGAGGCCTTGCGTGAAGCAACGGGCGAGGCTTTCGTGCGCAGCAGGTAGGTGTTTGATCCAAAAATTTTGGAGTCTGTCTGGTCCAGATGCTTTCCAATTTTGTGGTTTTTTACAGCTTTATCAGTATCTTCCTTGCTGAACTTAAGGACATTCATTTGGGGGACATGGGCATTCGGACTTTTAACCCTTTCTATCCATTCTGCTCTGTGATTGTACGCACTGGCTTCTCTCCATATTGAATTCCAGTAGTCGTGAAACTGCGAAACGTCTGTTACCTTATTGTATTCCTCTATGTCATTTTGCCTGTGGTCTAGTTCTCTAAAAAAATTCTTTTGTTGGTTTGTGAATTTAGCCTTGACCCTTTTGCTTTGCCCTTTGTCTGTACCGATCTTTAAGTTCCAAAAGCTTTTCCAGATATTTTGGGTCGTGTTCGAATATTTGGGCTTTTCGGGCAATTTTTTAGTTATCTTTAAGACCTTTTTGGAGGAATTACCCCGAAGGTATTCGGAAAGTACATCGGCATTTGCTCGAAATTCATCGATGCTTTTTTCGAGGCGTTTTTTCCAGGCTGGGTAGACGTCAGTGTTCTTATCGCTTGTTACTTTTGGGGTGTAAGTTCGTTGACCATTTTGTTCAATAACTGTAACCGCGGAGCAATACAGTGGCAGATGGACCTCTTCCAGACATTTACGTTCGGCCAAATACGTTCCTAGGGCTTTGTTTGTCTCATAAATCATTGATTGGGCTCTACGGGTGTTACGTAAGACTGGAATTATTGGTCTTTCCAGTGGGTTTGGGTTTTCATAAAACGCTATAAGGCTAAGAAGTTTGTCCATAACAGTATTTGGCTCCGGTAAATTCTCGTCATGTGAAGGTGAGGCAGCTGGGGTCACATTGCCCATTTCTATATCAGGTTGCATGTCGGGTTCTTCCCTCGGATCAATCATATTCTCCTGCCAAAGTACGTGGCCCACTTCCCTCTTAATATCGTCAAGCTCAGTTTGGGCTCAAGTACTTTTTCCTTACTATAGCCTTTTTTCTGTCTACAATATTCTGCTCAGGCATATTTAATTCCGGGTGAATCGTTGTGAATTCAGCATGAAAGGTATATCTCCATCCAGGGAGTGGTTCATCGCTGCACCTGTTGACGTAATAATAAGCCCGCATGACATCTATGTTCATTTCTCGGGTCCACTTAATACGCGCACTGCAGCCTCTCTTACTAGCATTTCTCACGGGGGACGAGCTGGTAGGCAGAGCTGTAGGTTGTTAGTCTTCTGCTTCTACATTAGGGTCCACATCCCGTTTGTTATTTTGGGCAGTGGCTTGTTGTGTGACAGGGGTCCGCCTCCTCAACCTCCTGCCACCGGCGTCCCGCTCCTTGTCATGTCCAGCGCCGGCTCCTGACATGCCCTGGCGATCCCCAGGCAGCGACTTTTTTCCGAGCTTCGGTTACTCTCCACTTTCATGGGCGTATCACCATTTACCCTTGGTGACCCAGGTAACTGGGGTCCGCGGGGACGTCGCTCCCCTAGCAGTCTTGTTTACACAACGCTCCCCCCTGCGTGTGGTGTCTGTTTTGGTCCGCGGGTGCTATTTTATTTTGCACCTACCCACGGGCAAGCCGGTTAGGGAATTCCCCTATCCGCCACCCGGGGACGCGCCCGGTAAGAGTTATTATTATTATTATTAATATTAATATAACTACTATCATAATTATTATTATTTATTATCATTATTATTAAAGTAAATTATTACCAATCTACTGCAAGTAACTTAGAAATTGTTTGTATAACCGATTCTAAGGAAGTTTCACTTCAAAATCACAAATATCTCGTTTTCTCTGCGTCAATAAGTGTAAAATTTAAAGATAATAAAATTCCCTACAATTTTGGTTCCAAACGCTAATTTATTTGGACACTTCTCACTTGTCCGCTTATCGCACTTTTTCACTAGTCGGCCTTCTCGTCTAATCTCTGTCTCTTGGGCCGCAGCGTCTTTATAACCCCCAATTATGTCTCTAAAACCTACTCGATGATTCTTTACTTAATAATGTTTGTTCTAGAAAGGCCCGGAACGTAATAGATCGTTCTTTCGTTAGTTGAATATTCGCGATTAATCTCGAGGAGTTTTTATGGTACAATTAAGCGGAGCGGTCTCCTGCTTTTAACTATGCCGCCTGCGTCAGATAAGAAACACGCTTCGCGCTGTTGTTTATATTTCGCGTTGGTTCTCGTTCTTGATTTCTCATTTGAGGCACTAATATTCAAGAAGTGTTGGGGAAATTGGATCGATTTTTCGAATTTGAGTTAATAGCATTTTTGGGGGTTTCAAGGCCCATTAAGTTCAAAAAACATCACGAATCTATAGTATGTTTTGCTCGAAAATTTAAAATCAGAAACGGTTCAAACTTTGTATTTCGACTTGGTGCCGCACCAGGACTATCTGATATGATTTTTACTATAATCGTCACGAATAAAGAGGTAGCGTCAATTTTCGTTTTTTTTTTTTGCTTTTTTTTTTCGAAATCGGATTTAAGGTTTTTCAATTTTGAGAATATGTTTACTATTATATCTAGGTAAAAACAGATTTCCGGACTGTTAGGCCGTGATCCAGACAGGTTTCCTGAGCCTGACGCTTCGTCTGCAATGCGGCAGATATCTTCAGAGGCGGTGTGGTCGCGATCTCAGTATTCTTCTGAGACTCAAGAAACCTGTCTGGACCACGCCTAACAATCCGGAAATTTGTTTTTTACAGTGATTCCGGCCGTGAAAAACCTACGATCTTGGATTACGCGCCTCTACGGGGAGGACTTTTCAGGACTAATTCGACGGCTTGAAAACATTGAAAATATAAACGGTCAAAAACAACCCTACACAGGTAAACAACAGTTCATAGGAAAAAGAAAAATTTCCGGAAACAACACATCTTGGGGACATCCGTGTAAATAGAAGTGAAACCCAAACCCAAACCGAAGAAGCAGTCGCGCACGCGCATCTCAGAAGAATACTGAGATCGCGACCACACCGCCTCCGAAGATGTCTGCCGCAGTTGCAGACGAAACGTCAGGCTCAAGAAACCTGTCTGGACCATGGCCTGACAGCCCGGAAATCATTTTTTTACAGTGGTTCCGGCTGTGAAAAAGCTACAATCTTGGATTATTAAATCTGAATAATGCTTTTTATTGATAGCTTATGCTTAATCTTCTCTGGAGGGTGCTTCACTCTTGTCATTTCTCGGTGTTTCGAATTTTCTTGTTATCCACTGCAAAATGTTTTTTAACTGATATATTCATTTTATGTGCCTCATATGAGAAAGTTTAAAAAAGATACTCATAAAAATTTTCTTGGTGCTGTTTAAAAAAAAATCCGACCACGCATACGCACACATACGCACGCACGCACGCATGCACGCATATATATACAAGGTGTTCAGAAAGTAACTGACGCCATTGTTACACCAGGTAGAAAATTGGATTTTGAGGCGAAAAGTTATTTGCCACTTTTTGATATTACGCATAGATAATGAGCTATTAATTGATATCAGTAGCCAGTAAGGCGCACGGTATAGCGCAAAGCAGAGAAAGGGGTGAGCGACAGAGAGTACTGCGGGAATGAAACGCGAGAGTTACAGCGGTACGATGGCACGTGTAGCAGCCGTTGAAAAGAGGGAGGCTCACGAGCGTGCATGTGTGTGCGTGTGGAGGGTGAGGGTGAGGGTGAGAGTGAGGAAGTGGGTGAGGATGTGAGTGAGAGTGAAAGTGAGAGAGAGAGAGAGAGAGAGAGAGAGAGAGACAGAGAGAGAGATCAGTATAACTTAATATCAATTTAATCTGGTTAAGTTTGGTTGACATCATATTTAGAAATCTGTGGTCCGATTAATACCTCGATTATTAGATGAAATAAAATTACTATCTTTTCCGGGTTTCCACCATTAACACTGAAAAAAGAGTTAAATGTTACTACTTTTCCATGTTTTCACGATTTTTCACAAATCCCGCGAGATGATCCGCGAATAATTGGTTGTCGGTATTACGTTTCAATTCGTTAAAATTATTCGATTATTAAACTGTGTTTGGAATCGCTTTTGTGTGTGAAAGCCGATCAATAGATACGATACATAGGCAGTTAGGCTTTCGGTCAATATTTGCAATTTGCGTTCGACAATTTATAAATCGTTTAATTACATCCGTAGACGATCTGAGTTACTGGGAATTAGAGGAAAAATACTTTAGTTGGATTTTGTCAGATTTTTTCTTTTCTCGAAGAGATTATTTCAGTTTCATTATTTCAATTATTTATTATTTTCATATGTGTGATGGACAATGAATACAAATGGAAACTTTCGCATATATCACAAAGTTCTCATAAATCAGTTTCCTGGGATAATTTCTACGATCTTCTCTCTCACTTTCTCCCGAATTGCAGATACCTATTGTTATTTATTTATGTATGGTTATTCTTCACGTTGGAGTTGGCAGCACTGCCGTGTGCCGGGAATAACTCTAGTCACCATTGGAAAGTTTAGTTTCCAAGTAGTTCGTAGTTTTGTTTTATAAAATAGTAATTGTCAAATAACTGTAAGTGATGTACGCACACATAAATAAATCCTGTTACGAAAACCAACAATGGTTATGGGCCCAGGGACGCAATAGGCGTGGTGTGTGTACACAAGGGTCGACATCGTCAGCCGTACTTTGGTAAAACGAGTTCAAGTGCCAACAAACATGGCAGAGACAAAGTACAGAATCGAGAAGCTATTAAATGGCGCAAATTATGCATCGTGGTCGTACCAGATGAAGATGGTGCTGACTGAGTGCGACCTGTGGTCTACCATCAATCCTGGAGAAGTGGAGCCTGCGGAAGATGCCTGCGCAAAGGATAGAAAGGTACACCGCACGTCAAGGTAGAGCTCTCGCAAAAATTGCTCTTGCGATCTGCGACGAACAGCAGATGCACATCCGTCAGTTGATGACAGCGAATCTGGTTTGGGAGGAACTTCAGAGGTTGTATGCTCCGACAGACAGAAAGTTCAGGAAGGTTCAACTACGACGAAAATTGTACTCGTGCAAAATGTCAGCCTGAGAATCAATGGAGTGTTACATGGGCCAAATTAACAAGACAGTCGCAGATTTGGTGAATATCGGCGACGCAATAGAGGATGGAGATTTAGCCATGACGATTCTCTGTGGATTATCGGACGAATGGCAGTACGACAACCTCCGTCGGAAAGGGCACTGTGAGGGCAAAACTTGTCAATAGTTTTTATGATATCGACGAATTTATGGCGACAGACACCTTGTTGGTTCCAAACATCGGTCATGGTATCATTTCCGTACAAGCAATCACGAAAAACGGGATGAGAGTGATCTTCGATCGCGAAAGAGGCTACATCGAAGATGCGGACGGACGATTGCTGATTGGTGCAGAGAAGCAGGGTAAACTCTACGTCATCAAAGTGAAACCGTTCATCGACGCCAAGCTGAACACGGTTACACAAGGAGGGGATAAACCGGAATCCATCGACTTGTGGCACCGTCGTTTGATGCACATCAGCAAGGAGATAATACTTGAGATGTCAAAGGCGGATTTAGTTGTGGGATTAAAGGTCGAGCCGGGCTCCCTATCCGCATGCAGCAGCTGTTTGACAGGTAAATCGACGCGCCAGAATTTCCCAAAGAACCCCAACAGTGGTAACTCGAGGAAATGGTCTGAGGTACTTGAACTTTTACATTCCGACCTGATGGGACCAGTCGACGTACCAAGCTGGGGAGGAAAGCGGTACCTGCTAACCATCATAGATGACGCGAGCCGGTACATCTTCGTGCGTTTCCTGAAGAAGAAAGGGGATGCATTAGGTGAGTTCAAAAAGTGGAAGGTCGAAGTGGAAAAGCAAACGGCCGAACAGCTGAAACGAATCTGAACTGACAACGGACTTAAATTCTGCAATAAAAATTGAAAAGAATTCTGCGAAAGCAAAGGTATCCGTCACGAAACTATGATGATATACACTCCGAAACAGAACGGCGTGGCGGAACGCCTGAACCGCACTTTGTTTGATTTATTTCGAGCACAAATTAGCGAATCCGACCTACCGAAGGGCTCTTGGGCTGAGCTGACATACACGACAGCGTACGTGAGAAATCGTACCACAAATTCTCACGACAAGAAGCGCACCCCGTACGAACTATGGACCGGAAAGAAGCTGAGCGTTCGACACCTACGAGTCATCGGCTGCGACGTGTTCGTACGCATTCCGAAACAAAAACGGACGTCCAAACTGCCAGCAAAAGCCAAGAAAGGGGTGATGTTGGGTTACGCACTGCACGGCCGGGGATACCGCATCTGGATACCCGGAACGCGGCTAGTAGAAGAATCGTGTGACTGCGTGTTTATCGAAACGTCAGGTGAAGAAGGTCTCAGACAGGAGCCGTCGAAAGGAGTACGCGAATCAACGGCTACAACGGGCAATGACCACCTAGAGGCCTTCGACCAACTAGAATGGCGTCAACGTGACACCAACAGAAACTAAGGCAACAGTGAGGAAACGAGGAAGACCGAGGAAGAGCACTGGATCAGCGGGCGCGAAGACTTCCGAGAAATACGGGATGACACTTCGCCAGAGGCCTCAGGACACCTCGAATCAGCCTCGATCGAACGTCGTGACGGGCGTCGACGACGATCCCTCATGCCACCAGGTACGAAATAAACTCCACCGAGTCATCACGGAACTCCCACCGCCGACGACAGGTCAGATGCGCCGAACGAGGCAGACCCCGGACTGCAAGAGTCCACAGGCGGACCGAAATGGAAAACGATGGAAGTTAGCAGACCGGCGGAAAGATCATCGCATCAAAGGTGATGAAGCAGTGATCCTTCCGAGGGAGGGATTGTAGGGTTATTCTCCACGTTGGAGTTGGCAGCACTGCCGTGTGCCGGGAATAACTCTAGTCACCATTGGAAAGTTTAGTTTCCATAGTAATTCGTTTTGTTTTATAAAATAGTAGTTGTCAAATAACTGTAAGTGGTGTACGCACACATCAATAAATCCTGTTACGAAAACCAACAATTAAAATGTCATTTGGTATTATGTAAGAAAGTATCTCCGATTAATTAATTAACGACGTTTTAAGTTGATGCTGCGCGCTTTTACTTTTTAACAGAAAATTCAAGGGCCATAAGATCATCTCAGGTTCATTAATGGGTTTCAATTACGCAATGGAAGAACCGGTAAAAATCGTAAAGTGTTAAAAAATGGGCAGAGTTATAATTACTGTTACTTAATATAGTAACGATGGTTAAGTTATCAAATTTTCTTGGTTGTCAAATGACTTGTGAATTAAGCATATTAAAGTTATAATTGAAATTATTAGTGATTGGTTGCAATTTAATTAACCTTGCTTGTTTTCAAAACTTAAGAAAACATTTTTTTTAACTTGTCAAAGATCATAATGTTAAAAAACTACAATCAATTATTTCTCTAATAACTGTTAGTGATATTTTGAGACAACACACTTGTGATACTCAACAGAAGATCACGCTATCAAACGTATTATAAGAATGTCGTACTGTTTGGGAATAGAGTGTTTTAAGTTGCTTGCTAAGTTTGTGCCACTGTGGGACGAAACATTTTCTAACTTAATGGCTGCGGCCACCAGGACCATTTGATGAGTAATCGGTTTGTAATTTTCTGCTAAACGATGTATAACGTAATTTTGAAATGTGATTACTTGGCACATTATGATAAGATTGTTGCTTTGTGTGAGATATAAAGTTTGAATTATGACCTATAACTACTAAGAAATAAAAACTACAAATCTTTGGATTTGCTGGTTTCGAAAATGAAATGATGAACTACGAGTTTAATGAGGACATTATATAGACAAACTGGTAGTAAACGATTACAGTTTCTTCACCTTCTTGCCCTTTTTATGAGGCCCCTATGATCCCTGGAGCCCCTAGAGTCCGAGGATCTCCGCATATGCATCCGTTCGCATTTTGAGCTCATATTTAAAAAGTGAGTCAGAACGTCATATTAAAAGTCATATTAAAGGATGTATAACTCACCTCACCCGATATTGGCTAACAGTCACAAAAATATTATTATTGATATATTTCACTTTACCTATAGACACAGTATTTATTACTTAGATATCTCTTTATTACTTAGAGAATCTCTAAAGGTAATGCTGGTATCGCAACGAAGTCCTGCTTCGAATGAGGAACTAATAGTGATAGTAATGAGTAATGAATGGTGACGTTTGTTCACTGCGCAACTACAGTGCGGTCCTTTTCTTCGAATCTGATTTGCCAACATCTGTGAGGCGAGCTATACACTGCTTGTCAGCTATCTGTTCCAATTGGCAATTTTCATGTGCGAGAGAGAAAAAAACAATGTAAACAGTGTCTGCCTCCCTTTCTAATGGACGGAACTTAGCTACTAACTGTGGCTACTATGTCATCCTCCTCCCCCCTTATAGAACTAAGTACTAAGTTCCGCTCATTGGAAAGAAAGACGTATACTGCCTCTATCATTCCCGCCCTTTACACACATGAAGAACGGAGTAGATAGCGGTAAAGACGCCTATATACTATAATATGTCTATGGCTAGAACCGACTATGCACTCCTGGTATACCAAAACCCTAATAACCCTCAAAACTAAACCACCATAGATCAAATTACCCTCCACCCTTTCACTAAAACAGCGAGTAGAACCTTACTCAAATCAATGAATGTGTAAACCGTGCCGTTCAAAAGGTATGTAATCACTAAACTAGCTATTTATAGGCGATGACTTAACGATTGACTCTTATTAGTGCTAAATGTGGCCAATGCCACATGTAGTTAAAGAACCACGTTTAGTCATGATCACTGTATTATTCGGATTCTTTTGCAGTCTTGTTCAAGTCTTGAGACGAAACAGTTTAGGTACTCGACAAAGGCCAAACCATCCACGTATTGTAACTAAATAATGTAAAAAAGAGGTCACTTCTGGAATAATCAAACTTAGGATTTCTATTGCTATTTTAAGAGGAAACATATTCTGCATTGGAATGAAAGCACACCCACCCGTTTCTCTAACAATCCCATTTTGCAAAATTTCTGGCGATGGTGAAAAAACGTTTTTGATACTTGGATGTTAACAAACCACGATTGCTTGTAATTTAAAATAAAATCTTTTTAATTGCTCTACGGGCCGATTTGATCGTATGGGACTTTCCTCAGTTTCTCTCCAAACGAAGAATCAAAGGGACAAAAGTCAAAGAAGAAACAGATGAAAAGAGAGAGACCAAGAAAAAGAGAAGGCATTGTTTGCCCCGGTCGGCTCGTTGATTATTTCATGTTCCGTGGAGTGACCTTCCATTCCTGAGGAGGTGAACGAACTTTTGCACGTGACTTAGGTAAAGGTATTCCGTACCATCTACCTTACCTTACCAACCCACCTATCCACCTACCTACCTACCTTAGCTTAAGTTAATATGGTTCTTTTTCCTGTATTGTTTATGTGCGAGGATAATTCGTTATATCCTCCATTTTATTTGTAATTGCTACTCCTCTCTATCTCTCCGTCTCTTTTTCTCTCTTCGTGTCTTTATATTTTCGTTTCTGGTAACGGACGTGAATACTTGCTTTTGTTTCATTTATCTGTCCATCTAAATTGTCAGAAAATAGGAACTTTTCTCGAATAAAAATTTACAGAGGTCTACCTCTGTCTACCTCGTTAGGTCTACCTGTCTAAAAAAACAATCAGATGTGCAAGTTTAAAAATTTTACTTTTACACGCAAATTATAGACCGAACGTACGGCAGCACTCGGGCTTCTCTTATGCAACGCCAACTGATTTTTACGTTAAACCGTCAACATTCCGAGACTCGTTCCGTACCTTCTGAAGCGTAAAAGGGGCGCGATTTTTCGTGTGGCAAGTAGATGTGTTGTTAATACGTTTCGCATGCGATGGAAAAACTCTTCGACAGAAAGTGTCTTGGCATATTTTTGGAGTAGTTTGGAATATCTTTGGAATATGTTTAAGGTCGAGCGGAATTGTGAAAAGGCTGCCTACGACTCCACTGCAGCGGACATAGCATTCGGAATAATTTCGAAATAATAAGTTTGTAAATTCAGTATTTTCAAAAATTTTCGTTACTTAAACTTCTCACAGAAGAAAGACAAAAAAACGATTTCATTTAATAATATATATATATATATAGTAAAACCTCTATATAGCGACTATAGCGACCATCCTTGGGAACTATATAATATATATGTAACAAATTCGAGAACTTCCATCTATTCGTATATATAATATATAGTTCCCAAGGATGGTCGCTATAGTCAAAGTCCATACCCAAGTAATTTAACTTAACAAGTAAGTTAAATTTACTTTAATGTAACAATGTCTAATAACATTTATGTATCTTATATAGTTACGACTGATGAAGGCGCAAATAAAGTGCCGAAAGCTTTCGGTGAATTGGTGAAAAATGCTTTTTTCCGGAACCTACGCCCTAACTCCTGACCGCATCCCATGATTTTTCTCTCTTCCTCTCTCTCTCTCTCTCTCTCTCTCTCTCTCTATATATATATATATATATATATATATATATATATATATATATAACAGTGGTGGGTAGTCGTGGCTGACTAGTTGAATAAACACTTATATGTAGCGACTAAATCACCAAAATCAAATAATTGCAGTGCTGAGTACACGTGAGGATGCAGTCAGGTAAGTTAACCGGCCTATATAATGATGATACTCTTTATGCTCATGTCAAGCTTTTGGGAGCTATCGATCAGGATACCCCCCAAATCAGGATAGGATTCAGGACAAGTATATGAAAAAATTTTAAATTAACCAAATTATTTAACAAGATGTGACAATACTTACGACAGTGAGTTATCTTATAACTGCTAACGTTACATTTAATTCATTAATGAACGACAAAAGTAGATGGATGTACGAGATGTAATAGGATTACGTACGTACTATGCAGGTACGTCGTTCTCTTTCCGTTTTCACTCACGGGTTTCTAAGTCTGAGGTTATTTTGCAAATCACCATGTAGTCCTCTGATAAAAGTTTTTCACGCTGCCGCTATCGTAAATCGCTCTTATATGCATAGATACGTAGCATGAAAATGGCAAGTAACATTCGTGTATTATTTTTCCTTGACGGCGGAATGTATACACTGTTATTTACATTCCTAGGAAAATAAAAAGAGTAAATCAAGTTGATTTATTATAACAGGATTGTACAAAACAGATTAATAATTACAAGTTATTGGTTAAAATTAAATACAAAGGAACAATTTGAAAAAGATGAATTTTTCACAATACCTTTATGTTCTAATAATTCTTTTGTATCCTTCTGAAATTGATCAACAACATAAAGCATTTCCATTCTGCAGAACTCGCCGGTTCGGCAAGCTCCTGCGATTCGTGTAGTATCATAACAGTGTGGAACAAATTGGGGTATAAATTTTATGTCATTAAAAGAAATTTCTCATCTGCAACCTCGTCTATGAATTTCGTAATTTGCTCTCGTGTTAAGTCTGGCGACTTTTTGGGTTGATAGCCTTGATGATTCAGCTTCAAAAACCCAGTAGCATCACGTTTTCCGACACACATACCACATTTTTCTTCAAACACCACTTCTAAAAGGTTATTCATAAATTCATACCTTGTTCTGAATTTTTTCGGCAACAAACACTTCGGCAACAAACACTGTAGAGCAACGTTAGCAGCTTCAACAATATCCATTTCTGAATTTTTCTTGAAACATTTCGGTTTGTTTATATCTGTCGCATCAGGTAACCTAGTTACGCAAATACAGTCAACTAGATGACAGTGACGACCGTCCAAACTGAAGCAAACATTTCATTTTTTGAAGAATTCTGAGGAAATCTTCAACGGCAGCGTGCAAAATCTAATAAGCCACACGGAATGTATCGACTGATAACATTCTCGGCTAGTGACAAGCCTCGGCTTCGCCTCGGCTCGTACACACTTGCCCCGAATGGTAAAACGTCTTTACATTCCTTGTGATTTAGATAACTATTAATGTTAAATCCTCGTAACTTTTTAACATAGTCGTTTTTCCCTCTTTGTTTAGTTCTTTCTCAGGTGTTGAGTTTAAATTTTGAAACAACTAAACTACGAGCATCTTGACATCTCATTCCAACGTTATAAGGAGATTCACCTTTCGAATGATTTAAAGTGATTAGATCTTGTACCAAGCAATCTAAATTTCTTTGATCACCAAAAGATAAATTTAAGGCTATCTTTATAACTTTCCAAATATTTAATTCTGTCCGAGATCCTACCAATGACAGGGCTCTTCCGGTTAATTTTGAAACTATTACTCTTAAAATGAATTGACGTATAGTGTCATCTATTCCAGAAAATTGTGTCATTAATGTGTCGCAATTTCCGATAAAGACGTTAAGAGTATGGGGGTTACCGTCATATTTAGGGATAGTGTCAATGTACAGTCTGAGAAGTTGATAATTGTCTCCAAGCATTTCGAATGGTAAATTTGAACTTGTTTTAGGGTTCTCGTTAATTCGTTAAATTCACGACTTACCCGTCTAATTCCGTTATAAAACGGTAACCACCGACACGTGTTTCTGCTTATTAGTTTCTTCAGGGTGGTATAACCAAGTTTTGAATGACAACAATCGTTGTCGTGTCGGTGGTTACCGTTTTATAACGGAATTAGACGGGTTAGTCGTGAATTTTCTTATATATATATATATATATATATATATATATATATTCTTGTTCGATTTCCTTTTCTTTCTTCGTACTTCTTATCCTAACTAGTCAGGCGATGTGATCCTTTCCAGGTCCTTAGTCTAGCTGGCTTGGGCGATATGTTCCTTCTTCACCAGGTTTCTGAGATTTCAGCGATTTCGGTCCTCTTCTCAGGCTGGTTTCGGCGATGTTGTCCTCCTCCAACAGTCTTCTTGTGAGTTCTTGCAAACTCTCCACACCGGTTGTTCGTAGTTTTCGTCAATAAATCGTTGATACGAACTGATTGAACTCGATTTTTGTCGTTTTTATCGTTTGTCTATCCTACTGACTGCGATTCCCGAAAGCCCGAAGTCAGTTTTTAAAAAAACACAAGAAGTTTAATTTTGAGCTTTAATGTGTTCTCGATGAACGCAGTTAGTGCAGTTACAAAACTGAAGAAAAAAAGCTAGTCACCTACGATTCTACACAAATATTTATCTCTTTTCAACTAAAGATTATATTACGTAATTCAACATAGTATAGTTCTACGTTGCCAGCGGTTACAGGGACGTAACTTACGCACACATTCATTTTACGTTGGGGTGAAATCAGGAACGTTTTTAAAAAACTATTTTATTTTAAATGAGGGGTTGGTAAACGATACAAGTAGAAATTGCGAATGGATTATCAAATCTGGTTCTAACCGTTTGGTTTAGAAGCAAATTCAAGAATGTGAATCTAAGAGAAACAAAAGCATCGCTACGAGCGATTTGCCCACTCATCATCTCTAGGAGCAGGGAGTAGTAGTTATTCTATTCTCCCGGTCAAGGTTGTAAAGCACAACAGTAGCAAAGTTACGAGATAAGGATTCTCCTTTATTATATTGGATTTCACTTAGCCTGGGACATAACACCTCCCCGTTTTAAAGTTTTTATTAAACTCAAAGTTTGAAAAAAACGTCAAATAAAATTAATTGCGACTCGTAGATTAATATTAGTATTTAAAAGTATTATTCCTTCTGAGAGATGAGCAGTTCACATTAATTATAACAATATATAAGCATAATAGATAAAATATCAAAATGTTAAAATATTTCAATCCCTTAAATTATAACATAAAATATCATGATAAAGTATAAGAATATAATATCGTATACATAATTTTAAATCATATAGTTACAAATAGAAACTGTGAAAACTTCCTAAATAGGTATAAATCATTATGATAAAGTATTAACTAAGTATTCATGAAACCATGATAAAATGTAAATTAATATTAAAATTGAAATGATAATAAAGTATATTAAACTTAGTGAAAATACAAAGGTTCGTATTTCACATGTCATTTTCTGTTTCTTAAATTCTTTTGCTTGTTCGACGATTGGCTATAATTGGTGTCTGATAAATAATTTCTTCTTCTTCTTCTAATTCCGTGGGAATTGAAGGAGGTGATCGAATAATGGGTGCATACCTAACTGAAGGTCTTCCTTGTATTCTAGAATTTACATTGCAATAATTGAATATTTGAGAACAACAACCTTTTGCTTTTTGTGAGGTTTGATCATCTCTATCATCGTCATCGTTTCTATAATTTGGATAAAGGTATCCTAATAATTTTCTTTTTAAAGCACATTTGCATATTAAATACAGAATGATTATTATAATAAGAATTAAGCTAATTATTGTAAAAGTACTTAGGTGTCTTGTGGCAAATGGTTCATTTATCATTTTATTTAAGCTATTATCAAAATCTTTCAATTGTTCTTGAGCAATTTTTAATTCATCCATATTTAGATTATTAATTTTAATTGGTTTTAGTACAGGTAAATTTTCTTTCTTTGGTAGATGATTGCAGCAATCTAAATCAATACTTGGAATATATAGTGGTATATTTATAGTAGAATTTTCATCAAAATCTGCATATACTCTTGTGGTTCCTACAAAAGCACTACATTTACTAGTCAGTTGTAGAATTGAATTTTGTCTAATTATCTCAGTATAAGAATTGTTATTTGGACAAATCGTCGTTACAGGTAGTTGATCTGATACAGTTATTAACCATTTATTGTCAATAAGTTTTTGCACGTTGTAATCTTCTATAGCTATTATTACTTTTTCACAATTTTTTGATAATCTTGATTCCATTAAAATTGACACTTCACATGGTGAATCTGTGTTTAGCGTTTTTGGAAAATGGTTGTAACATAACCTAACATCATCTTTACTTAATTCTGTGCAATCTTCATTGTTCATTTCTACATATTGTTTGCTGTCTCTCGCAATAGCAATATATTTATAAATTGGAATTATAGTATAAAATAAGTTTGTACGTTCGTCTCTGTTAGGTGCAGAGTAAACATGAAAAAGATCGTAATCTGAAGTTTCAACAATTGGTAGATGTAAAATAAAAATTATTCTGTCATTTGTTTGAAAGGCTTCTAATTTTATTAGAGAAATAAATGTTGATAAATGTTCATGTGTAGGTTGATATGGTAGATTACCGTGAGTTAATGGAATGCGTTTCAATTCATCGAGTAAGACTTCTGGGTCTATAACTGAAGGGTGTAATATCTTTAATCTAGCGAATGTTATACTATTTTCTAAATCTCTTAACTGATCGATTATAAGAATATTTGCTTGATTTATTTCATCAAATTTCTCTAAGATGTAAACCTTTAGTTCGAAATAATATTGATTATTTTTCTCTTCTCGTAAAGCTTTTTGTATTTCAGCTAAATTTGTATTGAATGTTACTTCGTCGATGCGTAGTTTTGTTAATGTTTGATTAAAGTTTTTAATGGTACTTGAAACTATTTGAACTTGGTTTTTCATTAACATTTGAAGTTCTTTATCATCCTTTTCTAACTTATTAATACAATTATTATAATATTCGCCGTCAGAGCTATCTAAATTTCCTGTTATAACTTTCCAAACTGTGCCTAAACCGTTAATTATTCCTCTTTTTCTTCTATTACTAGTTAAAGTTAACTCGTTAAATTTTTGAATTATTTCTTTGTTTGTTGACCTTATCGATTGCAGTTGATTGACAAAAGTTAGTTTAAAGTGTGAATCTACATCTTTGTCTGAAATAATATTTCGTAATGATTCTAAAGCGTTTTGATTAATTTTAAATGCATTTCTTAAAAGGTTAATATCTTTATAAACTATTATTTTCCATTGATTATTTGATATCTTCGTGATTCCTTCTCTTTGGAAAAATATACCTGTTGGAGTTTCGATCGTAATTAAACTTGATCTGGCTCCGAGGACTGCCCTGGAACAACAGAACTTAATTTTAGTCTATCAAAATTTATTTTCGATGTTTTACTTTCGCTTATTTCTATTTCCGCTGTATTTTGATTTGGAATATTAATTATTTTGTATGGTCCGTTAAATTTATTTTTCATTTTATTTCCTATTTGACTTTCTTTAATATATACATAATCTCCTATTTTATATTCTGTTCGATTCTGATTTACGTGTTGATCAAATCTTTCTTTTGCCTTTTGTTTAACTTGACTTGTATTTTCTTTTACTTTTTCAAATATAAAGTTAGCTGTATTTTTTAAATCATTAATATACGTTGTCTGTAATTGTTCTTCATTGACTAATTCTTCATTATCATAGTCTCTTATATGACCAAAAATTATTTCTTCAGGTGTAAATTTAGTTGAACTGGATTTACTTCTATTATAGGATTTTATACAGAAAGATAATCCGTCTAAGATTGTTTTCTTAGGGTTACTAGCGTGATAAGCTCTTAAAGAGTCTAATAAAGTTGCGTGAAATCTTTCTACGGTTCCGTTTGATTGTGGATGTGAGACTGCGCTATGCGTTATTTTAAATTTGTACAATTTTCCTAAGTCTTTCATGTGATTGTTATCAAATTCCGTTCCCATGTCTGAATGAATTCTTTTAGGTATTGGGTAATGTTGGAAGTATAAAAGTAATTTTTGAATTATGCTCGTTGCTTGTTTATCTTGAACCTGATAGGCTTGAGCGTATTTTGAGAAGTTATCAACAATCGTCAGTAAAATTGTGCTTCTATTTATTTCTAATAGATCAATGTTAATATGTTCAAATGGTTTACTAGGTGTTTCTGTGATTACTAATGGATAATCTAAATTTTTTCTGTTTGTCTTTGTTTTGTTGCAGACATTACAAGCTTTTATAAATTTTTCAATATCTGTTTTTAAATTGGGCCAGATATACCGTTCTCTGACTCGTCTATAAGTTTCATTTATTCCTTTATGTACCGAAGTTTTGCTGGAATGATAATTTTCTATTATATTAATTCTTTCGTCTTCTAGTGGTGTGGTAACAATATCGTGACATACTGTGAATTTTATATTACAATGTTTAAAAATGTAACTTAATATATCTAAGGATGGTAAATGTTTGATTGGGTTTATATAATAATGTTCATTTTCTAACAATTTATCTTTCAAAGTGTAAAATATTCTAAAGCAATCTTTTATGCTTAGTGATTCAATTTTTATAGTAGGAATTTTGATAAGATAATATTTTTTATGTGGGTTTTTCATACTATCCCGTTTCGTTAATAGTTCATTTAAATTCAATTTTTGATTTTCTGGATCTACACAAGTATCTTCTATAATTTTTTGTAGATGTGGTGTATTCATATTTTCGTTTTGTGGTATCAAGGCTATGATGTTATCGTGGGAGTTGAACAGTAAATTATCATTTGTTTGTTTAATTATATCGAAATCAATGAGAGAAGTATTTTTTCTTTTACTTAGAAAATCATAAAACTTTTCATGAAATTGTCGTGATTCATCGTTTTCATCTTCCAATTCAGAAGCGCTATCTGTGCTTTCAGACGGTTCTACTGCACTAATTTTTATTCTAGATAAAGAATCAGCATTTTTATTTGCTTTTCCTGGTTTGTGAATAATTTCATAATTGTATTCTGATAATTTTAATCGCCATCTAAGTAATCTTGAGCCTATATCTTTATTTGTCATTAACCAAAGTAAAGGTTTGTGATCTGTTACAATGAAAAATTTTCTTCCAAATAGATATGGTCGGAAATGTTTTACAGCCCACACTATACTTAAAAGTTCCTTTTCTGTAGTCGAGTATCTAGTTTCGGCATTGTTTAAAGTTCTAGACGCATAAGCGATGGGTAAATCTTTCCCTATCTCTCCTTGTGATAATAAACTACCTATTGCGTAATCGCTAGCATCTGTGGTTAAGATAAAATCTTTTTCAAAATTTGGATATTGTAATATTGGTGGTGACATTAATATCTTTTTGCAGTTTTCAAATGCAGTTTGACATTTTTCATTAAATTCGAACTTTTGATTTTTTCTTAATAAAAGTGTTAGAGGTTTGGTGATTTTTGAATAGTCTTTAACAAATCTTCTATAGTATCCTGTCAATCCTAAAAATGATTTTACTTCTTTCTGAGTTGTTGGTTTTGGAAATTTTCTTATACATTCAATTTTGTTTGGATTCGGTTTTACACCATGTTCTGTTACCAAATGTCCTAAATAAGCTACTTCCTTTTTTAAAAATTCGCATTTGCAAGGTTGTATTTTGAAATTATATTTTTGTAGTCGATTGAATATTGATTCTAATCTATCAATGTGTTCTTCTAGTGAACTCGAATAAACAATTATATCATCCATGTATACCATACACATTTCTCCTTGTAATCCAGTTAATATGTTGTCCATTACTCTCTGAAAGGTAGATGGAGCATTTTTGAGACCGAATGGCATTCTTAAAAATTCATAATGTCCATTTTCGACTGAAAAAGCTGTTTTTTGTACGTCTGATTTTTTTATTTCGATTTGGTGGAAACCCGATGCAAGGTCTAAAGTTGTAAAGTAACAGCATTTACCTAATCTATCTAGCAAATCTTCTATATTTGGTAAAGGATATTTATCGCTAACTGTAACATCATTTAATTTCCTATAATCAATTACCATGCGCCATTTTTGTATTCCGGTTGAATCTAATTTTTTGGGAACAATCCATACTGGGCTTGACCATGGACTGATCGAATTTTGAATGATATTTTGCTCTAACATTTCATTTACTTGTTTTTGTACCTCTGCTTTGTGCACGTAAGGATATCTGTAAGTTTTTGAGAAAATTGGTTTCGCATTTTCCGTGTTTATTTCATGTTTTATTTGATTTGTGAAAGAAAGTTTATCTCCTTCTAAGAAAAATATGTTTTTATATTTTAAACAAAGATTTTGTATTTCGTACTTTTCTTCATCATTTAAGTGTTCTAAACGTAATTGATTTAATATTTTTACTTCTCGTTGTTCGTGATTATTTCTCAATGAAACATTGTTTATTGGAATTGATTCGCTATTTTTATTTTGAGCAACAGGAATCGTTTCTAATTTTAAAGGTGGTATGTCGAATGTTTGTTCGTTATCTGAAAAATTAGCAACGGTTGTTATAAATTTTCCTTCATTTATTCTAACCAGTGAATTTGGAATTTTTACGTTATCTTTTAATTGAATTTCTGGGCATATTCCTTCAATGTTGTTTGTTACATTTTGTAAGTCTGTTTGTAGCTGTACAACCTGTATTGTACGAGCAGGTACCGTAATATGAGAGTTTTTTGAATTAGTTGTTTCATTTTGTGAATTTTCTAAAAGTTCCGATTCAGTTATCGTAGGTTTTCCTTCAAATTTTTGGAGTTCTAGTGTTTTGAAATTTGTATAAATCTTTTTTTCTTTAAAATCGATTACACCATTAAAATTTTCGAAAAAGTCAATACCTAATAGTCCGTCGAATTCCCTGTGAAAATCTAATACATAAAAGGTCTGATATGTTAAACGATTTATTTCAATTACTACACGAGTGTTTATTTTTATTGATTTACTATCATTAATTCCATGAATTACAAAATCGACTTTTGATCTTTCTACTGCTTTCTTTTTGTTTGAAGCGTTTGTTGATAATAAGGATATTGGTGATCCGGTATCTATTAAATATTTATAACCTTGTTTGTCAGCTATATAATAAAGTTCGTTAGGTAAACTTAATATTGTGTGTGTTCGAAAGATTCTCTCATCTGTTCTTCGGGTTGTGCTATTTCCTGAGGAGCGGAAGCACCCGGTAGACTTTGCTCCTGTGTCAAGTTTAAATGATTGATTCTATTATTTTTGTTTTGATAGAAATTTCTCTGATTACTATTGGTTGTGAAATTTCGATTTCCGTTAGAAGTACTAGGCATACTATTACGTTTTTCATCATTAGCTTTTTTATAACATACTTCTTGAATATGTCCTACCTTTTTGCAGTAATTACAAAATTTTTTATCAGGTGGTTTAAATTCGTTTCTATTCCTATTTTGATTGAACTGAGAATTATTATTACCGTAATTTTCTTTTGGATAAACTTTTTGGTATTTTGAATTGTTATACTTATTGTAAGTTTGATTTTTGTTACCCATTCTAAAATTTCTCAAGTAAGCAATATTTTCTTCTTCAATTAAAAATTGTTCAGCTTCGTCTAAACTTTGTGGTTTTTGTGATCTAATTATTGAACCAAATGGATCGTTTAATCCAGCTAAAAATGTTTTTAGTGCGATTTTTTCGTGAGTACTATTTAATATTACACGTTCTGCATCCTCTAATGTGTTATCTAACGCTACACTAGATCTGATTTTCGTTAAAAGATCTTCTATTCTCTGTACAAAAGCTCTAGGAGTTTCAGAAGGTTTTTGAAATGTTGACGTTAAATCTCGCAAAAGTCCCTCAGTATCTCTACAATCTCCATAATGTCCTATTAGTAATTCCCGTATTTCTCCCCATGTTCGCAAATTTCTACTCGATATGAATTTTTTCGCTTTTCCTTGTAGTTTACTTTTTATTACGAAAATTATCGCTTCCGCGTAATTTTCCTCTACATGAACTGTAACAAAATTACAAGCTTCTACAAAATCGTTTAAAGTTGCTTGATCGCCATCGAAAGTTGGGATCATATCTTTTAATTCTTTTAATGAGAAACCCAGATCTTCGTTTGCCATGTTTACCTCAGCTTATAACAAGACAAATTTTTCAAAGATTTTGTTATATAAATTATTGCAAGAGATTTCAACAATAAAGAAATTCACTTACAGAAATATTATTAGAGTTGTCTTCATGGGCGTCGTCGGTCCCTGAAGTCTCTTTCGGAAGTCGGAAGTCGGAAGTCGGAAGTCGGAAGTCGGAAGTCCAGCTGGAAAGGTGCCGCAGGTGGATCAACCTCTTCTTTTTCTCGTCGAGTTGTCCGGGATCGGAAGATCTCGCTGGAAAGGTGCCGCAGGAGAATCGTCCGTCTCGTTGTTTCGTTTGCGTTTCCGGAGAATCGAATCGCCTACTGGAAAGGTGCCGCAGTTGGTAATTCTCTTCTTCCGTGGGTTCTCTTCTTCACTTTTTCTTATCCTCAGCTTCCCGTTTGGGTGTGGATGTTCCTCGGGTGACTCTCTCGTTCACTCTCGAAGTTCACTTGTAGGTTTATAGGATTCACTTTTCTTCCGTTTCACTATCAATCGCGCTTGACGAAAATCGGTGAAAATCGGTGAAAATCCGTGCTGACTGCGCCAATTTTACGTTGGGGTGAAATCAGGAACGTTTTTAAAAAAACTATTTTATTTTAAATGAGGGGTTGGTAAACGATACAAGTAGAAATTGCGAATGGATTATCAAATCTGGTTCTAACCGTTTGGTTTAGAAGCAAATTCAAGAATGTGAATCTAAGAGAAACAAAAGCATCGCTACGAGCGATTTGCCCACTCATCATCTCTAGGAGCAGGGAGTAGTAGTTATTCTATTCTCCCGGTCAAGGTTGTAAAGCACAACAGTAGCAAAGTTACGAGATAAGGATTCTCCTTTATTATATTGGATTTCACTTAGCCTGGGACATAACATTCATGTACACACGCATTGTTTACGTTATGATACTCCCTACCCCTTTCTACGATTTAAAACCGTGTCGACTAATTCAATATATCGTGATTATCTTCATTATACCCTCGGTATGTTTGCGAGACGTGTATCCGAATAATAGGGTGGCTTTTATCGGCTCTCGTACGACGCAGACAACGATGAACGATGAGCCCCTATTGTTATTGTATATTATTATATTTGTCTTGTTGATCTTAATTAATAGGATTCGGAGGTGCTTGTTAATAATTATATTGCCGCCGATTGCTTCGACATGTTAATTGAGAAGAGAACACAACCAAGCTTGACAAACTCAAAGTGTTGAACTTGTCCCACACTGTTAAATAAATTTTGCCCCATTTCTTACTACCCCGTAAGGAAAATCAATGTTTTTAAAAAAATTGGGCAACTCCGGGATCTGAGCTATAACCGTGCCGAATTAAAAGGAATAAATTCTACTGCAAGTACCTTGGAATAAAACCTATAGAAATAAATTTCACACCTATTTTTTAGCGCTTCGGGAAAGGTTTTCGAATTTTCCTGGACCTATTCGTAACCGAAGCTATATGCGAACAAAGTTTCAAGTTTCCAGATAACCGAGATTATGGGCCTTAAAATCGCTGAACAAACCTACACCCATGAACATATTAGAAAACTAATTTATGCATGTGTGTTGTATGTAAATTAACATTCTAGATGGATTGTTTTTGTGCAAATGAAAATGAGGACAAACATGGAATACTTACAGCCAATATTATTGTTATTGCCGCGACATCAAATATCTAAAACGAAAACTTTTTTGGTTTGGTATTGGCAGTATTTTTCTCACCACTATATTAGATCTGATGTGTTCTAATTTTCTATCCGTGAAGATGGCTTTATCCCGATATATTCTGTAGTCTTTGTTTCTTAAGCTGAAAGTAGGTTCGTATTGACAAATAGTAGACTTTGTCTCTTTCAGAATGATTTGCCGATTTCTTGCTGCACGATTTTCATAAACTTGTCAAACATACAAAAACTTTTATTATAGTTACGTTTATACTTTTAGTCTGTATGTCAACTTATAATGTGGGGTATAGTCTCACTTCCCCTTTTAAATGTTTAACAAGTGTCACTATCGCTTCGGTTTTCTAGGCTGTAATTGCGGGTGTTGTTGGTGTTAATGACTTGACCCTGATGACGATAAAGAATTCATCTGTTTTCGATTGTAGCTCTTCATGAGATAACCAAATGTACTTATGACGCTTGATAATGTGTTCTCCCCACCTCTATCTTTTCTCTTCAGTATAGTTCTCCATTAGGCGGATTTAAAATTGAGATTCTATGCTTTGTCGTGATCACGTGTGTCGTTGTTGTATGTTTTTGATTTCTGTTTGTGTCCTTGTTATTACTTTCTTGTTGTATATTAATAGGAAACTGAATATGAATTTGCATTTACAATCTGATTTTTGGTGCTCATGGCTTTGAAGTTTGGGTTTTTATGTCATGCTGATTATTTTATAATCTAGTCCAAATTCCATTTTACTATCGTTTGAGAAGTCTTGACTGTCTTATTTGAAGTAGATGTTTAAACTCTGTTTCTTTAGCGGCATATCGCTTTACAACGTCCATATGAGATAGTATATAGCTTCCTCGTATCTCATTTTCGAAATGTATGCGCTTACCGGTATGTGTGAGGGTGTTGGAAAGTGAATTAAGTAACTAAATATGTCTCTATTTATTTTGTTTGTTTGCGGTGATCTCCAGCACAGGTTATTAAAACGGAAACACTTCTTCAAAAATGGACTGTATTATTTTAAAAGGTGTTACAAAGCAATTTTATCTTAGAGGGACGCGTACGCCGCGTCGTCTCTTTCGTTTCTGTCGAAAATCTGTGTCATCGTTACAGAACACAAGTGAACGTTCCATGCGCACAGAACACAGGACGTGCACAGGACTATATTCTACCTATAAAATACAAAATCCAACATCCCGCCCGCCTTGAAGCGACGGCATTCAAATCAAATGAATACAACAAATAAATTTTCTTAACTAGGCACTAGCGCAATCACTCATTGGCAATTTTGCCAACCTTTGCACGTTACGCCGCACTACACCCCCACTTGTTTGCACGCTCACCACGCGTACCAGTTTGTCCCTTCCAGCGTGAAGCTCGGTCACTCTGCCCAGCTTCCAACGAAGAGGGGGGAGGTGGTCCTCCTTTATTAGTACAAGATCCCCAACTTGTAAATAATTGGGCAGTCGCCCAATTAGATCCCAACGGGACCGCTGCTGCAGGCTGGTCAGATACTCGGTCGACCAGCGACGCCAAAAACGCTGGGCTATCTGCTGTAGATGCTTGTAAAGGTTGAGGCGGTTGGCTGGTAAATCAGCTACATCTCGTTGCGGTAAGGCCGTCAAGGGTTCACCCACTAGGAAATGTGCGGGGGTGAGGGAGGAAAGGTCGTTAGGATCGTTAGATAAGGGTACAAGTGGGCGTGAATTTATAACAGCTTCTACCTGACATAAGACCGTATACAAGCTTTCGTAAGTTAAATGCTCATTTTTAACGACCTTTAGCATATACGTCTTAGCGGACTTTACGGCTGCTTCCCATAGCCCACCTTGTTGAGGCGCCCAAGGAGGATTGAAACGCCAAACAATTTCACTTTTCAACAAAAAATCTCTAATTTCAGGATCATTTTTTAGGATCGAATTAATTGTAGTTCGCAACTCACGCTCTGCGCCGACAAAGTTGGTACCATTGTCGCTGAATAAGCTTTTACAAAGACCACGCCTAGATACAAAACGCTTGAGACAATTTAAGAATGAATATGTTGTAAGATCAGCCGCCAATTCAATATGCACGGCCTTCGTAACCATACATACAAAAATGCATATATACCCTTTAACTAACCTTCTGGTTCTTAGCTTTCCGTCCTTAATCAGTATAGGTCTCTACGCCTGAGGAGGCAAATGGTCTAGCTGGTACTACTCGCGCTTTAGGTAAATCGCCCATTAATTGTGACCCTAATCTTGGTTTGTTTCGAAAACAAATTACGCACTTACGCAATATACTGCGCACCGCGCACTTTCCCTTAATAGGCCAATATCTATTTTGAAGGGAGGTCAGTACTACGTGTTGACCTGCGTGCAGTAACCTGATATGTTCGTGCTCAATAATTGAATTTGTAAAAGCGTGACGTTCAGGCAATATAATAGGATGTTTCACGTCGTTAGATTCTGTGCAGTTTCTGAGTCTGCCCCCTACCCTTATTAAACCAATATCGTCCACAAACGGATTAAGATCTAACAGCTTGCTAGTCTTAGGTAAGGCCTTTCCAGTTTTTAAACATTTTAACTCTTCTGCCAAACATTCTATTTGAACCATTTTTAAAAGCAAATTTAATGAATCTTGCAGCTCTGTCGACGTAATTGAATTCTTATCAGTTATTGTTACATTCCTTTTACGGCAACGATTTATAAATCTTAACATAAATGTGACTACTCGATGCAACGTGGAAAATTTTGAGAACCTATTGAATATAAATTCCCCATTGTAACAAGTATGCAAAACAAAGGGTGTGACCTTACGTTTTTCAGGAAGTTCGCTAACCAACTTGCAAGCGGTTTCAGGCCACAAATCCTCGCGTAACGATAAAAACCTTGGACCATTCCACCATAGAAGGTTCTCCAATAAGTCTTTAGAACTTGCACCTCTTGATACAATGTCCGCGGGGTTCTGTTTTGTATCGATATGACGCCACTCAGCACCTTGAGTTTGGTCCTGAATCTCCGCGACCCTATTAGCAACGTATGTAACCCACCTTGAGGATTCAGAGTTTATCCAGTTTAGAACAATAGTGGAATCGCTCCACAAGACGATTCGGTTGATTGATAAATCCCAAGACGCCAAAACCTTATTTAACAACCTGCTTAGTAACAAAGCTGCGTTTAGCTCTAATCGCGGTAAAGTTACCTTTTTCAAAGGAGCAATTTTTGATTTTGAACATAAAATCTTACAAATTATATCACCGTTCGGACGCTCGGTCCTAACGTAAACACATGCGCCGTAAGCCCTTTTCCGAACTGTCGCTAAACCCGTGCAGCTGCATATGTTGACGTATTTCGAATTAGCCGTTACTTGTCTAGGAATTTTGAGACCGTTCAATTCAATCAGTGAATTAAAAAACCGCTTACAAATGACGTCATAATCTTCCGGTACTTCTTCGTCCCATTCCAGCTTTGCTTGCCACAAGAATTGCAAAATTAATTTGGCCTGTACAATAACTGGTGCTATTAATCCCAGGGGGTCGAAGATTCTGGCTATCGTGGATAAAATTATTCGTTTCGTAAACCTTGTTTGCCCCGTAATGTTCACCTCGAATAAGAACGAATCTTCGCTAGGTCTCCACACCAAACCGAGAGTTTTAATGCTGTCTGACCTTACCATGTAATGTTCTGGTAATGAATCTGATTGCTCGGGTTCGAGCAGCCTGATTTCGTTCGAACCCCATTTTCGTAAAACAAATCCGCCCGATGCCAATATTTCGGAAATTTCTCGTTTTAGACGTGAAGCGTTATCAACGTTATCAGATCCTGATATTAAATCATCCATATAAAATGAATCACGAATAACCGCTGAAGCCTTTGGATACAGATCCTCATTGTCATCTGCTAGTTGTTTCAGAACGCGACAAGCCAGAAAGGATGCCGAAGCCGTACCATATGTAATCGTATTTAGTCGAAAATGTTTTATGGGATGATCAGACCTTTCCCTCCACAAAATTCTTTGCAGATCCCGCTGATTTGAATCTACAAATATCTGACGATACATTTTTTCTATGTCCGCGACCATTGCTATGTTGTGGGTACGAAATTTTAAAATAATCGAAATCAAATCTCTTTGTATTACTAGACCGATTTTTAGGACGTCATTTAGAGAGATATTGTTCGCTGCTTTATGGGAAGCGTCAAAAACGACCCTAAGCTTAGTCGTTAGGCTAGTTGCCTTACAAACACCATGATGCGGCAGGTAATAATTACCTATTTGCCTATTGTTGTCCGCGTCAGTTTTTACTTCCGTCATATGGCCCAGCGACAAATATTCATTCATGAATGACACATAGAATTTCTTAAAATCATCATCACGATCAAATCGCCTTTCTAAAGCTTGAAATCGCTTAAGCACTGTTGTTTTAGAATCGCCAAGCTCCACGAAGTTTTCTTTGAGAGGTAAGCTTACTTCGAATTTTCCATTATCAAGACGTTTAACGGTGGATTGGAAATGTTCCTCACATTCCCTTTCCTCGCGAGAATATTTAACTCCGTGATCAATCTCTTCTAATGACCAAAATTTGCTTACTTGACTGTGCAGCTCCGAATCAACCGTGTTCAATAAGCATATAGCATTGCCGAAAGAATAATTAACTAGAATTTGTCCAGAAACTATCCACCCAAACTTTGTCGCTTGCATAATTGGCATATTTTTCCCTAAACTAATTTTGTGCGCTTCTAAAATTTCAAAGAATATTTCTGCCCCTAACAGCAAATCAACACGAGAGGATTTCCCAAAGCCTTCATCCGCCAGTTTAATGTTTTTTGGAAACTTTATGTTGATCGTGTCAAATGAGACAGCCGGTAGATTATTTGTGACCCGGTTTACTACCAAAAATGATCGTTCGATTTTAAAACTACCGTGTTTGGAATAAATTTTCAATTTAGCCATATCCTTAATATTGCTAGCTGAACCACCAATTCCCGTCACCGATATACAAGCCGGTTTTGTTTGTACCTTTAACCTTTTTACCAAACTTGCAGTTACAAAGTTTGACTGCGATCCACTATCCAGCAAAGCTCTGCACTCGATTTTATTCCCAAACGTATCCGCAACGTAGACTAAGGCAGTCGGCAAAATTATTTGTTGAGAAATATCGCCATTATTATCAGTTAAATCTATACCTGGATCAACCCTTAAATCTGAAATTACTGAAGACGTACACACCTGTGTTGACCCCGGAACAGGCTCTACCTTGTTCGAGTCTTGTGTTCCTTTGATCTCGCCCTTCGAGTCACTAAGGTCAAATGAGCCGTGTAATATAACATGGTGTTTCCTATTACACTGTTTACAAGAACCTGATCTGCAATCTTTACTAAAATGTCCTGGCCGTAAGCAATTGATGCACAACCTATGCCTTTTGGTTTCCGTTAATCTGTCCTTATTAGACATGTTTTTCAAACCTTCGCAATTTTGATTAAAGTGTTTACCTTTACAAAAGGAACAGGCAATTCCTTGCGTTGCCAAGTGATTCAAGGACTTAAAGTCACCTTGACCTGCCGGTTTAGTAGTTTTTGATTTAACTTCAATAGATTCTAACAAGTTACAACGCTTCGATAAAAAGTCGATTAACATTTCAACAGTTAGTTCCTCAAATGCAAACTTATTGGACTCAGATTCCCATTCTCGTTTTGATTGCATATCAAGTTTGGAAGTTAAAACATACAACATTGGAGTAGTCCATTGATCGATAGGCTGACCCAAAGCCTCAAGCGCTCTTAAGTTTTTGTTAAACGTATCTAAAGTTTTTCTTAAATAAACATGCGATTCGTTTTTTATGACCGGTAATTCAAAAATCGCCTTAATGTGGGCATTAATTATCAATTTCAAGTTTTTAAACCGTTTACGTAGTAAGTCGAAAGCGACTACATAATTCTTGTCAGTAACCTCAATGGAAGCTATTGTTTGAGATGCTTCACCTTTCAAGCAGGAGCGAAGGTAATAGAATTTTTGAACATTAGACAACGAACCATTGTTATGAATTAAACTCTTAAATGTATCGTAAAACGAAGTCCAGTAACAGTAATTACCTGCGAATTCTGGTAAATTAATATCCGGAAGTTTTACCTTACCAAATGCACAACCTACCTGTGAATTAAGCGAATCGGTTTGTGCAGAATCCATATTACTTTCAACGTTACATGTAGTTTCCTGCAGTTTCAAATTGTTTAATTTAGAAATTAATCCTTGTGCTAAAGCCTTAGTGTTAAAAAATGAATCTTCAAAGGTTTTACGTTCCTCTGTGTCTTCCTTATATTCGTTCGAAGCCTCGATTGAGCCTTGTACCTCTTCAAATTCGTTCAAGCAACCCTGTATGCGCTCAAGCCTAGTTGTAATGTCAAAAATAGTATTCTTTTCAGAATCAAATCCATCTAAAAATGTTGAAAATCTCGTTATTTGGCCCTTCAATTGACCCCGTTTGTGTTTCAAGGCAGCGAAACCCTCGGCCAGATCCAGTTAATATTTTTTACGCAAATATACTAATTATTGTAAACCCAGTTACCGTTCCCGACGCCTATGTAATCGAATGTTTTGTTTACAACTTGATCATTAAATCAATTCAAATCCATATCTCAATCAAACAGTCTTATGTCAGGTAAATCAGTTATTCCTTCAAGGAAACAGTCAATAAAGTAAGGAAGAGTGAATCCTACCTTTGGTAATCCGTCTCTTATTTTCCTTTCACCTTAAGCCACCCGGAGCTCCATGTGTCGTTTCCCCGTTGTTTCCGCCATGTTCTTCTTGTTGCTAGCTGGAGACGTGTAGTCGTAGTCGTTCTCACACCATCCGTGCTCGTATGGACCAATGTTTGCGGTGATCTCCAGCACAGAGTATTAAAACGGAAACACTTCTTCAAAAATGGACTGTATTATTTTAAAAGGTGTTACAAAGCAATTTTATCTTGTCTTGTCTTGTCTTATTAAGTTAACGTCTCTTTTTCGCTGCTGTGGCTAATTTGGACGGGACCTACAGTTTAACGTGGGCTCCGAACCACGGTCCTCGAGCACGGTTGTACCCCTTAAGGCTCTCACCCCAGTTGATCCACTCCGTGCTCTACCGACTCAGGGTGTGTGTATCCTAGTCCCGCCCTCCTACAGGATATCCGATCCTATCCGGCCTGGTTACCGGCGTGAATAGGAACGGGATTTTGGATACATTTTACACACTTCCCGCAACAATCACAACATCCATGGATTACGTGGGATTCGAACCCACGACGACAGTGATCGCCTGACTCAAAGCCAGCGCCTAAACCACACGACCACCACCGCCCCTAATTTTATCTTAGAGGGACGCGTACGCCGCGTCGTCTCTTTCGTTTCTGTCGAAAATCTGTCTGTCATCGTTACAGAACACAAGTAAACGTTCCATGCGCACAGAACACAGGACGTGCACAGGACTATATTCTACCTATAAAATACAAAATCAAACAGTGTTCAATGAGATTTTCATCTTCCTTCGTCAATTTCGTCATTGCTTTTTATTCAAATCTTATTATTTTATTTCTATTATTATTTTCGGATGTACTTTAGGGATGTATTTTAGGTACTTCTATTTTGAGTTCTTTTCTGAAATAAATATACACGGAACATGTTTCTTTGACTTCTGCTACTATTACTCTAAAATGAATTGTTCTTTACGTTCTTCGGATTGTTTTCTGCGTTCTTTTTTGCTCTTGAGAAAGCATGTCTATATTACTGCTTATAAAACTCGTTACTTATAATGGATGTGACTATTTTGTATATAGTTGGTAGGCATGTTATTGGTATGCATTTTGTTGGGTTTATGATATCTTCATATTTGGTTTTCAGATATGTTTATTCCCGCTGACATAACGTTTGGTATGGTGTCTGGGTTCGACAAAGGATTGTAAAAGACTTGTGCATTTCAATATTGATAATAGTATGCTGTCTATGCTAGTAGTCTTCCAGTTGTGTGTGTTTTTTACTGTTTCTTTCACTTAGTTATTATATCTTCGTACTTCACCCCTGGTAGAACATTTAGCAGAATACCTATGCCCAGAAACAGACCATATTTTCTGATAGGTGGCTATAAAATTGCATGAAATTCTGGCCGGAATTTTAATGGTTCTCATATGGCCAGAATTTGGCCAGAAAATATGTCGAATTTCTGATCAGAGAAGATGTTTATTTTCCGGTCATAACATCTTGTGAGTTTCTGACCAAGAATGCTGCCGAGTTTCTGGCCAGATATTATATTCTGTTTCTATCTAGAAAATATGGTAAGGTTCTGGTAAGAAAATTTGGTCTTAAAATTCATAAATAAAACATTTGATTTGATGACAAACAAAAAAATATCAAAGCTGTTTAAAGAAGTCCATCCTCGAAGATGGGATAAGATTAGAAAGGAAAGAGGTCTCGAAGTCTACGCCCATCTATTAAATAAAATCTAAGCAGTTTTTAAATTTTGCCAAGATATTTTTCGGAAAAGCTAGCGTCCATCTTCAGTTAGCACTGCAGATGAGAACAATTCTTATAAACTTGGTAATTCGGAAAAATGACCCATTTACCAAAATGTACAAAATAAATTAAAATAAAAATGTTTATCCTAAAAAGTAAATCATCCTTAAGAATGGTACAACACAGTAATCATCATTAAAAACAGTCAGATAAAATTAAATTATATCCTTAAGAACGGTTTCGGATAACTGGAGTATTCTAGAAGAATCTCCAAGATATTTAAAACCAAGGGGGAACAAAAAATGTGCACGCAAGGCTTCCCCTTAACTGCTGCATTGGCTTGTGTGCATTGTATACTTGGTGCATTGGCACATGGACATTAGGATGTCCGAAACATTAAACCGCGAGCCAGGGTACAAATTTTGTCAGTCATTTCCTTCCGGGCGATAACTTGTAAAATGGTTGAGAGAGTTGTGTAATGAAGTTCCGTCTAAGTCAGCTGCGGTTCGGTGGGTGGAATAAGCAGGGGTAGCATCTCAAACACGTCAAAAAAAATTTTTTTTAGTCATCTCCTCCCGATTGAAAATTTCTCAGATTATAGAGAGAAACAACACAATATCAACAATAAAAATAATTTGATTCACGATAATGTGCAACAGATTCAATAATACACTTACTATACATATAGTGTATACTGAATTACTATGTAATTAATCTGGAAGTGCTTCCTACACTCCTTCTGCCCTTTGTTAACTCCGCTAAAGCCCTGTGTAGTCGTTTTTCTGAGGTATCCATATGCACGAGCATTCGCTAACTGATGATGAGTCCTAAAACAATTAAAATACTTGGCTACCTATTTTTTTTAAATTGTGCAAAATATTACCGAATAAACTATAATACAAAGGAGTACCTACTTTTGAATTTTTTTGTGTTTGTTCGTTTGGTAGCGGTAAATATTCCGGCAAAATTTTTGTGCGCGAACATTTTTGACATAGCCTCGAATGCAACAATAATTGATGTCAATACCACTGTTCAATAGGGCTCACTGAAAAATAAATGATAATAAAACAAATATATATATATATATATATATATATATATATATATATATATAGACAAATATTAAATAACTTCAACCCTTTTTGGTATCGACCATTTAATGATTGAATAAATGAATATTACAACTTGTAGAACTTAAAGAAAAATTTGAAAAAACGATGCTTGCAGTGGCTTGGTAGGTTATCTTATCTGTCATCAGTCATTCACTGCTACCAACTCACGCAGAGTACCAACAGTAACATAGTTAAAATTCAAATAATATTTTTAACACTCCCACTTATTTGAAATTTTACAATATGTGTAACTGCTAACAACAAAAACAACTTTTACAATACAGACAAATTTAGTCTATCACTAGTACTCACATAGTACATAGTTAACACATATATTGTCCTTTTCACACTCGTCACGCACAAAATGCATTTTCACATCGATGTGCTTCGTTCTGCTGTAAAATTGCTTCGCCTGGGTTAGCTTAATGGTTGATTGATTGTCCGCCTTCATCTCCACTTTTGTTCTTGGAAACTTCAACTCTCGAAGAAAAGATTTTAACCACATGAAAGTGTATGATGAAAATTTTATATCCGCGGATTATTGTAGCATGTAAAACTTCGGAATATTGCTGCAAATGCCCTCTTTTGAACTGAAAGTGAAGTTGTGTTTCTTTTCCATTAAATTAGTCATTTGATAATAACGTCATCGTTCATTTGATGCTAAATGTTTCACATTTTTGGTATACTTCGGTATATGTGTCTAGACCTAGACGAAGTACTGATGGTGTACTGTATGATGATTTCATTATCATATTGTAACGTTTATTTTACTAATTTATATACACTATCTTAATTAAACACTTAACACTACTTAATTTATCTTAGACTATTACTAAACTAACTTAACTAATTAATTTATGTCACACTTCTTAATTGTTAATTTATTTTACTTTAATCGCTTTCGCTTCCGCTTGTTTACTGTCGCGGCTTCCGTCTACTAATAATAATCTCTCGTCCGCCGCGTACTTATATAGCCCCCATAATGTTTTCCCGAATTTGCTGGATGTTTCCACAAAGTACTCGATTGTTCTTTTAATAATGTTTACGTAGAAAATGTCCAGAACGTCATAAATTACTTTCCTTAAATAATAATCCGGGAGTATTCATGGAGCTGTCCTTTTTTTTATAGAATTCAATTAAGCGCAGCGCCGTCCCTTTGAGGCCAGCCGCCGACGTAAGACGGGAGTAAACACATTTCGCTCGGCAATTTACATTTTACGTTACAATATGCTTGTTTAACAGTTATCGCATTGATATTTTTCTATTTATTTTCATTGTAGTTGCCATCTACTTTGAAAAATAGTATTTCGGTAGGATGGGGCTAATTGGGTCAGTGTCCTTATACTGAAGTGCTGCAGTTTCCGGCTCTTACTTGACTTTCCTATTTTTTCGTTGTCTATATTTACTATAATGATCTATCGGATTTTTTGGGGGTTCATATTTTTGTGTTTCACCCTCGATTATTACGCTATCTTTTTCATGGACAGTGTTGTTTGTGAACTCTTTGAAGTATTCTTGGTTATCTCGGTTTAGAGTTCTTTCAAAATTTCACTTTTAATTCTTTAAGCTACGAAGTCTGGTACATGGTACATACTTATTTAGTAATCCTCGAATTGAACGTTAATTAAACCCTCAACAGATTGGTAGATATTGGTATGAGCAAAATGGGCGGAAGCCTTAAATCCTTAAAGCCTGGAGTGAAATGATTCGCCAGCGTTTGTAGTGCGAGTTAAAGAAGACGAAAATTGAGCCAAAACTAAAAGAGGAAAAGTGGAATCTTCTACAACAAAATGTTCAAGGATATAGTCGCAGAAGTCTTGAACATTTTTATTCAAAAGTTAAATAGACATAAGTGAAAAAGACAACGTTTCAATTTCTGTTGAGGGTAAAATAGAATACACAACAACACGAATTGCTTTTTCAAAGACAATGAATAGTTGTTTGGGAGCAAATACCTTATTCAATTTTCTACATTCTAGTACTAAATGTTAAAATATGCTTGTTCTAGTTCTAGTTTATTAACTAGAATTAAACAGAATGCAAGAGATAGATACACGTCAATGTGAAATCCATAAGTAATAAAAACTTAGAAACTTAGGTACCGTTAGCTAAAATGGTCTCCATTTCAATCGGAAAAATTAAGTTAGTATAAATTAAAAAAATAATCATCATCGGACTGTTCATTGACATATAAGACAATTTCTTTCATTGGTTTCCATTGAAATAAAGTCTAGGACGTCTTGCAACTCTAAACGTATTGACGTTGACGTATTAGAGTGAAATCTTTAATCGTAAGGGTGTTTACATCCTGTTACGGAAATTCTCCGCATAAAATTTTTGACGGTTTCGCATACAGTTCATCCAACGCATTTCTTTTTAATGTATTGTACAATTTTTGTCACAAGCTTCTTTATGCTACAACAATGCACCCATAATTAACAGATAAAACTGAGATGTACCTGCCCCCATTACAGGTACTTGATGGAACCGTCATTAGGACAAGAAGGGAATTCCCAAGGAACCGTTCTGACCGCAGGAAGAAATAGCGAAATTTTGGTGACCAGGGGGAATTGCTACTCACCGATATTGCCATAGTCCTAATTTGTATGTATATCCATATAGCATATATGAATAGGTAAATTGGCAGTTTAATAGTTATTTAAGGCACAAGGAATGTAAAGACGTTTTACCATTCGAGGCAAGTGTGTACGAGCCGAGGCGAAGCCGAGGCTTGACACTTGCCGAGTATGTTAACAGTCGATGCATTCCGTGTGGCTTATTAGATTTTTCACGCTGCCGTTGAAAATTTCCTCATAATTCGTCAAAAAATGAAATGTTTGATTTAGTTTGGACGTACGTCACTCTGGCATAAGTTGACTGACATACGTCAGACTTACATATGTCAGTGCGTAACTAAGGATAAATCAAATTGATTTACTCTTTTGATATTCCTAGGCATGTAAATGACAGTATTTACATTTCGTCGCCAAGGAAAAATAATACACGAATCTTATTTGTTATTTTCATGCTACGTATCTATGCATATAAGAGCGATTTACGATAGCGGCAGCGTGAAAAATATTGATTATATTGTTACATCTATTTATGAAAAATACTTCCGTATACAACTTAACTCTTAATAAATACATTAAGAGAAAATAAAAAGTAAAAACATATATACTTAGTGTTTATACTTTTTTATTTTATAACAATACATAGATACAACTAATACTACTTAAACATTAAATGAAAAATATACAAATTTAATTTATAAAGGGCAACGCAGCATTATATAACATTTATCAATAGAGAATTATTGTAAGTGGAACTTAAATAATTGATTAAATAAAAGGACGAATATCTTAAAAATAGTAATGTTGTCCTGCAAATCCAAAATGTACAATTCAGGAAAATGTTCACTTGTTGAAGTGCTTTCCTACAAATATATATTAAGCTGATGTTTAATAAATCACTGACACATTTTTGCCTAATAAACCACGTTGTATAGGACATCAGGTTGATTTGTTTGCTTCTTATATTCACTATGGCGTTGAATACAATAAAATAGAAAACTTAGACGCAAAGGAAATTATTATGCAATCAATAGGATGCGAGGAAAAAGATTACATTATTATTAATATTATTAAATAAAATATTACCTAGAGATACACTATTCATTTTCTCAAGACATACATTGTTCATATATGTTAAGGCAATCAGAATTATATCGTTGGCTTAAACACAGAAGTAGAAGTAAAGACATTGGAATGAAAACAAACAAATAGCCAATAATTTGTTCAGCAATTTAGAACTACTTATAGATATAAACTTCATCTCAGCTATAAAAGCACACCATTTTTCCATGGGAATCAGGGATAATTTCTCACCAGAACCTTGTACACTGATGTATACAGTTCTGAAGTGCTTGGGACGAATATATTTTAGAATGTTAATATATAGATGTTTTAGATATACAGGGTGTTACTCAATAATATGCTTTTATTGAAGAGGGTAACTTTTGGGCCAATTTAAAAAAAATGTTAGTGATGTATACAAAAATAAATTAAATTAAATACAATGAGGCTTATTGTTTAACTCACGGTACTGCGAACGACAAAAGTAAAATAAACCGAATACATTTTTAAATTTAAAAGCATAATAAATAATAATATTTGTCACAAAACTTAACTTTGAGATTTTGCGCATAACTAGCCGAACTCCATTTACTTAGTTTTAAAAACTAAATAAAGTTTTTTTTTAGTCCCCTTGTCTGCCATTTTCCAACAATTAAATCACTTTCTATGATTAGGATTTTCTGGAGGTTTTTTAACTGAACTAGCAGTCGAAATAACTTCTAACAGCTTGTTGGTCAGCGAACAACAACCTCTCGAACGGTTTTACCTACGCGATTATTACTATACGACTCGAGTTGCCTTACTTAATTTATTTTGACCACTTACACTCTAATTTATTTGTACACTTACACTTACCACTTATCTACTAATACTTAATCTAATTTATATTATCGCACTTACATCTAATTTATATAAATCACATGTATTTATCTTACGGCCGACCTGGCCGACATCCGTCGACCAGTCTACCAGCGACGGTTTACGACTACCGGTGACTGACTTCGTCTCGCTCTCGGTCTGCCATTTATTTAGCCGCATGGAAATTCCCGAAACATCGAGGCGTTTCTTGGCCTTTCGGGAACCTTCTTGATAGTACTCGAATATTTTACGGCTTTCCAAGAATTCCACCAGTTGCCCGAACCTATTGCGTTAGGAATTTCTTTAAAGAGGCTCATTCCGACTGGCGCTTATCTTTATGGCAGGCTATTTCGTTTCACTCTTATTATGTTCGGTTTAACTATTTTTCATTATGTATATTTTATGTTCGTTATTTCTGCAAGTAACCGGCGCCTTCGTCGTCATGATGAAAATAAAGATATTGGTGAGTTTGACGGAAATTTGTAAAGAAATGGCTAGTAGCAAATATTGCGCCAAAGAAGAAAATGATAGTGGACGTTTAAGAGAAACGAGAACATTGAATGGCCAAATGGCCATGTATTTTCTTAATACATTTTGATGTAATAATTACGAATTGAGTACAAAAAAGTTACTTTTACTTCACACAAACAATTGAACCATTTTATTTATTTCTAACCATATATGTAACCTATATTTCCATACAAAAAACCTAAGTCAAACTAACCTAGAATCATATCAACCGTTTTCAGTCAGTAGTTGCACCTAGTAATTTTATAAAATGAATGTTTCTGTTCGACAATAACAACTTTTTTAACGATTAAATTTATATTTTTGTAGTAAACCAAATAAATTCGGTATTCGATTGAAAAATGTTTTTGTGAATGTACAAGTTCAACTTGTAGAATATCTGAGGATATCTTACTTGTGCTAACAAAGATTATAACAGAAAGGATAAAATACACAAAATGCATTTTATTCCCATCTGCCAGGTACTTGATACAGCCGCCCATTTTAGATACAATGGTAACTAGTAGGCCTTCTATTCTGAAATTTAGGGTGCTAGTTCTGGTTCATCCCTGCTATTTTATTTCCCCAGTATCCATTATATCTACTATATTCCTATATCTAGTGAACGTTCCTTTGTCCAACAACTGGGAGGCACTTGGTAGAAGACCAGTAACTTCCCAGGTTATTATTATTGATACCATTGTTATTATTATTATTAATACCATTGTTATTATTATTATTATTATTATTAATAGTATTATTATTATTATTTTCTTTATAGTGGCGAAAACAGTAAATCGATGAAATCCTTTATCGATTCGCTGCGAGAAATGGATTTAACACCGCGGAGCGATACCAATGTTCTAGGTGTTAAGGTAAGCGTTCACTGATCGGAACCGTAAGGACGGTACGCATAGCACACATTGCATTTTTTGTGCACTGCATGCACCCACCATGCGGATAATCGGCATTAGGACCTTGGTCATCGGTATTGTCGACATTGGCATTTATCCTCGGCACTATTTTTTTGCTAGATAAAGAAAGAACCTTAAAGAATGAGAAAATGTAAAGAAGCTGGGTGCAAAATGTGAATACAAAAAACCAATGCTTAGAGTATAATACGGATTTAATACAAAATGAAATTCTGTCAGTATTTTCGAAAAATACATGATGGAATTGAAGTACTATTAGATGTTTTAAGACTACGTTAATATTATAAGATAAAGAAGACCAGACAGACCGCTGGGCCAGAAGAAAGCATCGGAATTGTCGGTAAGCAACGGATATCGATTTCTTCTTCGGAATCTCGATGAGAAGTGCCGAAGTGCGGTCCGTTCTAAATCGATCAGTCAATGCGTATACTCTTCCCAAAATTATTTGCCATTTATGACCTTAACGCCACAGGGTGTCCCGAAACACTTGAGTGAGAAGCCGATTGAGAGAGAAGGTAACAGGGTAGTACTCCAGCGATTTTTAGGTATTTAGATTTCGTGTTATTGTTAACTATTGATAATAATATTTAGAACATTGAATCTTTCTAATATTAACTTTAGATAAAATTTTACCAACCTCAATTTTAATAAGGTGATAAATTGTAAATAAATAAATAAAACAAACAAAATTGATTTAAAAATATGAAACTTTAAATTATATTTAACCATAATTAATTTTTTTAATTAAAATGAAATACGCGAAATTCAAGCTTTTTGTTTTTTTTTTTTTAAATAACAAGCCGCCATTTTGAAACAGCTTGACCAATTTGGCCCATTAACGAATTCGACTGAGATTTTCAGCCAACTGATTTTTGTACTAAATTTCGTTGTAATTTATTAAAAAATGCGACCTGTAGCTTACCGACAAATTTCGTTATATCCGATATATATATATATATATATATATATATATATATATATATATATATATACGTGTTATACCGCTTATACAGACCCAACTTGACATACTCAGTAATCGTTATGAGACCAAAAGTGACCTTACCAGACCCGGCGTCGGGTCTGGTAACGTTTTCCATTGTAAAATGGTTCAGGAGTGTGATAACACCTTATAAACGAAATTTCAGCCGGGCTTGAAAAGTCGGCGAAATTAGTCAGTAAATATAGAATTAGTTCGCGCGATTTCTGCTCAGAGGGAGCTGCCGTTTTATACAAGTACCGGATATATACGTTTGGGTGAATGGTATATACAACCGACGCTGTCAAGCCTGAAAATGGCAACAGCGCATAATCTTAAGAGCTTATAGAATGCATTTATTTGGTAAAACCTACAGTACTCATTAAGTTTAATAACACATTAATAAGTATTCCTTTTAAAATCTAAAATCTGTTTTCAATATGTTGTTGCATTTTAAATATTTTGAATACGGCCGGTGCTCATTGGCACAATCTGTCACACGCGCTTCTTCTTCACTTATCGCTGTTTAAAAGAGGGAAGGTAGAAAACCACTTGAAGGGGCCCTATTTCTTTTAAAGAAGTATATATTAGACCATTCAAGACGGTACCTTTTTTTTGACTGTGTATGGACAAACTGACTGACTGGACGACTCTACTGCACTTTAATGCTTAATATTTAATTTTTTAAAGTTTTTGAATTTAATAGTGTACATTATGCGTGAAATTGTTGCCAACAAATGGGAAAATTTACTTGATATTAATCTTAAGGAAAAATATTCTTCATGAAAAGTTGTGCATTATATAGGAATCAATAATCAAGAATAAATTTTTTAAATTAGTAGTATACAGGGAATATCAAAAATAGTTATTTACGCTGAAGAGAAAAGTGCTTTTTAATTTAATTACGGAAAAAATGTAATTCAAATATATTGATAAGAATAAAAAATAATGTAAATAAGTCAAAATGCATGACAATCTAATAATTCATTAATGCATTTAAAGTAAAAAAAATTACTAAACACTAATAAATTTCTTATATTTATCTTATTCAACAAAATGTCAAAAAATGCTAAAGTGCTAAGTAATTATTTATTTTACTTTAGAGTCGATATTTCAATCACCTAATAAATATTATTTGTCAAATAACATATTTTAAATGCAGAAAAAACAAGTTATTTGACCAAAAAAAATGTTTATTAGCAACTTGCTAAGAGATTGAAATACACGGCCTTAGGACCGGTACTTTGGGTCCTGATTAAACATCGGATTAAGTTAATCCCCGATTAAAACAGCCAGTCAACTTAATCGCAGTTATCAATAACAAACGAAAGTAGTCGTACTTTAGTTGGTTGGCTGTTTTAATCGAGAATTAACTTAATCCGATGTTTAATCAGGACCCAAAGTACCGGCCCTAAATGTATTAATTAATTATTTGAATTCCATTTGGACTTGAACATAATTTTTCATTTCTATCAACATTTTTATATTACAGTTTGTTCTGTAATTAAATTCAGAAGCACTTTATTGTTCAGCATAAATTAATATTCTTACATCAAAATGAATTTAACAAATTTGATTCTTGGTTATTGATTCCTATGTGATGCAGAACTTTATATAAAGAAATTGTTGTGTAAAGTTAATAGTATAAAAAAATATCCCATTTGTTGCCAACAATTTAGCAGTAAAAGGTGAAATGAGATATTCTTAATTCTACAAAATTGTACATATTTTCTTTAATATTTTAAAATCCCTGGATTAAGTTTTATTTTTTTTCTTTTTACGTTATGCTTTATTTATTTTTAAACTATGGCTTCTCTAATTTTAATCAACCGAAGAAAAAATTCCAAAATTCGACAAAAATAACTGAAAATCGAACGAAGCAACGGTACATTTTAACCATAGAATTAAATAAATTGCTTTATTAAATAAACTAAAATATATTATAATATACAATAAATTTAATCTTTTAAATTTTTAAAGATGACTTTAAAAGTGTAAAACTTAAGGTAGTAACACATGCCCTCGGTTTCTTTAAAAAACAAAAAAAATACACCTGTGTTACATAAAACATTTATCTCTTGCCAAATTAGCATAAAAAATAACATTTTGTATGCATTTTGTGGGTTTTTTCATTAGCCCTAATGAAACGTTGCAATCTTTTTTTTTTATTATTAATAGAGCTATTTTATATATTAACAGAATTAACAAAAACATCCTCTACAAGAACTTTTTAGAGTTTTTCGAGTTTTTTAACTGAGTTCCATTCTTTTACTATGGGTTTTACAGTTATTTACATGTACGGTGCATGCATTTTATGCTTTTTAAATGAGTCGAGGGCAGTTTACACTATCTTAAACGGCAGACCCTTTCTGCCAGAGCCCTAAATTATTTCTGCTGACTACTATCACACCTCATAGAAATGTTCGGTAGTCGGTAAAAAAATACTTTCTACTTCTAAAGTGCGTCTAATTGTTTCTGAAATTTCCTTGACTCAGTACCTGAGTTTATACCTCCTATCGCCAGTGATAACATTTTTTTTGAGCGATTCATTGCTGGAACGTTCAAATAGATGTCTGCTCACCATTAACAAATAATGAAATAACCACAAATATATAACCACAACGACAACACTATCCTTTTCGAGCGTAAAATTGTGTGTATGTGATACCTTAAACATGGCAACGTTGCCGGGATTGATAGCGTTGATACACTCTAGTTCTGTTATACAAAAGGGTCTCGCAATACCATCGAACGTATTACGGTTCAATAACGGCTATTGAATATGTTGAAATTTTTTATTGACGTTTTTTGCTACCCCTCTAAAGTTGCCTTGATTGTTATAATAAAATAATGCATAAATTGATTTAATTTATTTCTCTAATATCATTGGTTGTAGTGGGTCTGAGGTTGTCTGTCAAACATAAAAGGTCTGATAACGTCGCCTCTAACAGTATATATATATATATATATATATATATATATATATATATATATATATAAACTTTTGGGAAATGATGAAGTATGACCTCTAGATACCAAAAAACTGAAAATCGCATTTTAATTCCCCGTTTTCGACTTCGTTAACGAATGCAATACTAGATAAATCTATCAGAATCAAAAAAAAAAAAATTTTCGCGTCTGAGAGGAAAATGTTACTTAGGTTTTTTTGTTGCCCTTATATAAGCGAACGACTTTTGCACAAAACATATCTTTGAGAAATGTTAATAAAAAAAGTTATACGGAAAAAGTTTGAAATTTTGACGTTTGTATTTTTTAACACCTCGTATACATTTTTTTGGCACATCGTGTCTATTATATTACTTTATATCCTACCCATAAATCTACCTTTCAGCCTGGCATGCCATGGGGTTTTTTTATTTAATTTTGTTTTATAATTTAATATTTGCATCTATTTAATTTAAATAGTTTTATTTAAGCCTTATGTTTGGAATATGAATTCTTTATAAGCATTAATGTAAGCATTAAAGTAAAGCATTATTTAGTGAACGTCAAAACTACAATTTCGGTGAAGAAACCACGACCATTATTCCCTCGCAAAAGTAGTCAGGCCAAAAAAAATCTAATTGAAATCAAAGATCTTATTGATCACTGATCACTGTTTGAATTTCTGTCATCAGATGTCTCAAAAATTTTTAATTCTCACTGAAAGTTGATTACAAAGTGACCAGGAGCATTTCCTCAGATATCAGATACAATCCGTTATGTCGTTATGTGGGTGTTTTGTAGGTACGTTACCTGATCTCACGCAACTCACAAATTTGTATCGTGTCCCTTTTTTCTGCTGTAGTTGCGATCTGGAGTGAAATTTCCAAGGGATAGGTAAATATAATCGACACTCTCTCCGGGGCTCCGGGCGATCGAGACAAAGGAGAGGACGGAGACAAAGAACGCACACCCCAAGGCTGGGGCTCTCGTTTTCCTCCACAGGCTCCACATCGACGATGCAAAATTCCTGCAGCGCCGCGAGGAGAGTCGTGCTGCCTTCATGCCTATGCGTCTTTTCTTTTAGTTGAAAAGTGAATCTGATTCGCGGCAGTCGTTTCGCGAGTCCGCGCTATGTCCGTTTTGTAACCGCCGCGCGGCTCCTGCTTAGTAATATTTTCTCCTTCTCTCTCTCTCACTCTCTCTCTCTCTCTCTCTCTCTCTCTTTCACACACATCCACACACAGATACTCTCTCAGGTTTATGCAACAGCAATACTTTCACTCAAGAGTTGTAATACCTCTACGATTGCGGTTATGTTATGTTGTTATGTAATTTTCACATACACAGCGCACACATACACTTGAGGGAAAGAGAACAATTGAGGGGTTAGTGCGTCGAGGTGTTAAGTGCCTTGCTCTCTTTAGGGGGCGTTTAAATTTAAATTATTTGGTGCGCGGCTGTATTCCGTCCTGTGTGTCGTCGGTGTGTAGGCCTTTTGTTTCTTTGTCGCTGCACGCCGTAGCACTTTGAAGGTAATTACTAATTACATACTGACAGTAAAGGAACGTATAACTTGAGAATAATCGCAACAATTCTGAACAGGAAAACCAATATTTTGGTGTTGGGGAAATTGAGGTGACATAAAAGAATCCCTACATCCGGCAGACGACAAAAGTTGAATTTTTGTTTCAGTCTTTGCACTTTCTTGAAACTTCAATAAATACAGTTGAAAGTCACCATTTCAAACAGGAAAACACTAACTTGGGAAGTTAGTTTCGAAATATCGTAAGTCGAAACTAATTGTGATGTCAAACGTCTTGTATTCAACAACAACGAATCTTGTTTCTGACCACTTTTATCCATCAGCAAAACAAATCTTATATGGTAGACAAATCAAATTACGTCAACGAGACGGTGAAACATGGAGTATTTAGTTGCTTAACTGAAGATAGATACAACTGATGAAATAAGTCCGATTTTTGAGTAAAAGACCGTTTTGACACTATAATTTAGTCTCGATCTAGTAGAGTGACATCGAGATAACCCTTCTGGATTAATCATCTCTCCACTTTTGAGTTGTGGTCTTATACCAAGGCGAAGAGAAAAACTCCATTTAAAAACATTCTTTTAAGTTTTTCAAATTACCTGCAATTATATGTTACTTATATGTCAAAGTTTTAGAAACCCAAGTTTGAGGTCATCAATTCTTAAAACGTGATATTGCACTTATACTTTTGGGCTTGCATTCTTTATCCCTGAGAAATTTTAAAATTTGGAACCACTGACGGCCTCGTTTGACTATTTAAAGTTTTCATTAGACATTAGGTAGAACGTCTTATTATTCCGAAATGGATAGTGTTTGTAAACTTTTCAAACTGGGAATTTTTAACACCTTCTCATAAATTCGTGGAACAATTACACCTAGTCGTTCCATGCCTACTCTTCATAATGAATCTATTCAAACTCTCCCAAAACTGAAAGTATTTTCAAAGCAATATTCAAAAAATTTAATTTACCTACACCTTTAAAAGCCTAAAAGCCTATAAATTTCCAAAAACATGTATGAATTCAAAAAGAAGACGCCCAAAACAAATTTCGAAATGTTTTAAAACTTTGTCCAAAGCTTAAACTTTAAAAGCTTAAAAAAAGTCCATATCTGAGATGACCAGAATATTCAAAAATATATTTCCCAGAGTGATTCGAAAACTAATCCAGAAGGTCAAGAACTTTCAAGAATCATATAATTTTCACAACTATAAAGTAGGTAAGCCTACATACTTATTTTCCGAAAAAATTCCAAAACCTTTATGATATCTTCAACCTTAGACAATGTAATATTCTTAATATTGTAAATATAGTTTCAAGTATAAAGTCTGTAAATCCTCAAACAGTTTAATTTCAGAGCAAAACCTAAAATGCAGATCGCTTGTATTTTTTCCGTTGTTCCGGATCCACGTGCTCAGAATTCCCAATAGCGAAATTAGTCATAAGGCATAATGTTAAGCACCACCGCCATGTGAACTCTATTATAATAATTTTTTCCTGAAAACCGTTCGGACGATGATCTCAGGCTTCTTCTCCATAAAATTTATCGCCTCTTCTCTTGGGTGCCCCGCTTCTGGGAATTTCAATTAACCGGGACGGATGAACGGAACTACCGATAATTATAGGCGTAATAATGTAACTCACACAGGGGCACCGTTGACAAATTGATTTCCAAGTATTTAGTCTCGAAACAGTGTTTATACATTCGCGTGAGAAAATATCTTAGTCTACTCCAAACAACTTATATAGAGATGAAAAAAGTGGACCCGAAAGAAAAGTTATTTCAAATTTCTATTTGAATATACATACTACCCGTTTCATATTTTTTGGTTCACATGAGAATTAAAATTCAAAAATAATCTAGGAAACAGAGTGGTTATTTAGGGGCCGTCCATAAATCACGTGACGCTAAATTTACCTTTTTTTGAACCCCCTCCCCCCCCACCGTGATAAACCGTGATATGCCGTAATACCCCCTTAAGAATCACGTGATAATTTTTGACCTTTATGATTTTAAATTGAAAATAAATTATACCAATTTTATTCTGTTTGATAAAAGAAATTTATATAATTTATTCTATATTACAGAGGAGAAAAATTAATTATAGTATTAAATTTAAAATTGGTTGGGATTTAAACGAAATAAAGAAGGTATAAACTTTTCAATGTTTGGAACTTATAGGATAGGTATTTATATTTTACAACGTAAATAGTCTAGTTTAAAGGCAATGATATTTAAACGAAGTCAATTTGAGAATTCAGTAGGGATTATAAACAAAATTTCTCCTTTAAGGTTGGTAGGTAGTATTGGAAAAAATACCGGCAATTTTTGAATATCACGTGATACGATTACACACCCCCACCCCCCCTCCGTGATAAACCGTGATAAAAAGATAACCCCCTCCCCCCCCCTCGGAGCATCACTTGATTTATGGACGGCCCCTTTAGGGTTCCTAATTCATGTTTCAATTTGGTAATCAATCGAAATGTCCTTTTTGAGTTTTTCGAATTTCTTACCATACCAACTTAAATAAAAACAAATTACAAACATAATCAAAAGAAAATCGAAGTCAAACTTTTATTCCCTCTAATATTTTGGAAGTCGCGACTTCAAATAGGACAACGAGTAAAGAAGTGTACCTAGGTCTAAACTTTTCTAAATTTCTTAATTAAATAGTGATATGCCGGCAATTTTAGTTGAAAATCGAAACTTTAGAAAACACCGGTCGGAACGTTCCCTTTACATATTTCGAATCTCACGAATCTTCAGTTTAAGTCAAACATTGTCACTTTTAATAAGAAAACTTATTAAACAAAAAATTTTATTTTGACAACTTTAGTCAAAAATTGCAGAAGACGAGAAATTGCAAATTTTTTCTGCGTTCTCGAGTTTTTTTAACCTAAAGTCCAGATTGGCGAATCCAATGGTGAGACGGATGGGGAAAAATCTAAATTTCGTTGTTTTTTATTCAGTGATTTTCAAATTAAGATAAAATCGACGAAAAAGTGAGGTTACGTTATATCCCACTTAGAATCCCCAATGTAAAAGAGAGAAAATGACATAATTTTGTATTATTTTGTTTCACATCATAAGAATTAGCATTCAAAAAGCATCCTAAAGGTTAAAGTAGGTTTCCTGTAACACGATTAAAATTGTAATCCCAAATGACAAAAAGAGACTTAAAAAATTGCGCGACTATCTTGTGACAAATTATTATTAGAATTTAGAAAGAAGTAATGAGAAAATTAAGTTGTATTAATTACTTTTCCGCTGCTATGTTTTGAATTAAAATTGAGAATTATAAGGAATATAACAAGTTAATTTGTATTGGGATTCTCTTTCTATGTTCAAAAAAAAATCTGAGTTCATCTCCTCATTAAACGATCAGAGAATGCAATGAAAGAAGATGTTAGGATTTCTATTTTGTATTTCAAAAGCAACGATAAGCAATACTGTTATATTGTTATTATTTATTGCCGTTCAGATTACATCGTTTTATAAACACGATATCGATCAATCTCTGGCTTCTTGCTAGAATTGAGAAAGAGCAATTGTTTCTTATCGAAAAGTGATGGTGGCAGAACTTTTCCCAACGACAATGGAAAGTTATTCCCGACTTCCTTCCTCGGTAGCTAAATCTAAGTATCTTCAAAGAAAGATTGTAGTTAGGTATAGATGTTTTGTTAGCGTTAATGCTTTAATTAATTATATATTGTGGTCTAAATTGATTTTAACCTAGCATAAAGAATCTAAAACTTTAATGTCTCAATAACTTCCGAAACAACGACTATCGCAAAATTTAAAAAAAAAATCGGTATAGATACTATTACTGTAACCTAATTTAAAAGAGTGACGACCTTCGTCGGGCCTAGCCTGGCGCACAACCTTCGACGGTGAAAGTTATCTCTGCGTTCGATTTTTTCTCCTTTTATACAAATACAAAATTGCTGGAACAATAAATAATTAAATGGAATATTAAAACAAAAAACCTCCAGCGTCTGCGAAAATCGATGCCAATTAGCATTTCGTAACGACTTGTTGTTGAAGATGACGTTGCGATTTGCTTAATTGCACGTATTTAACCAATAATTCCGACAAATATTAAATGTAGGGCAGAAGGAGTATTCGAAAAGCGTACCTTGAATTGGTCAGTAAAATTTTTCGAACGTCCTTGCAACAACGTAAAAGTTTACTAGACCAGAATAGAAAGAGCGGACGTTGTTAACCTACGGTTAAATTTACATTTATCTTTTATTTATTACATTTATACGACATTTATATGGAATTCATTTTCCGTAAGTTGGCCGGTTTATTTTGATTTAACCTTGTACTTAGCCAAAAAAATCAAAATATAGCCCTAAAGGGGTCTAAAGTTCAAAATGTACAACTCTACGGATTGTTTAAGGTAATATAGTCAGTTAACTGAGTTATAGTTATCTTCTAGTTATTAACTGGTGTATTATGACTACGGTTGATTATGTTTGTCAGCTGGTTTTAATGTAACCTTACACCTAATTGAAGACCAAGATACTAACTCAATACACTGAGAGCATAATAGCATGTTTATTTCTTCAAATCGAATAAGTTAATCTATGTTTGAGGTAATCGATTAATTAAGTTGTATGTAGTTATCTTGTCTTACTGTATTACTGAGTTGCGGTTCAGTAAGTTGACTGGCTGATTTTAGATTGCGTTAATGTCTTAGAGTCAGTTAAGTTCATCTTTGGTTAAACCAGACGGATAACTGAGTCACATTTCTCTTATATTACCTAATTACTACAAATGCAACTCAGCATATTTGCCGGCATGTTGGTTTAATTTTGCACTTATAAATGTACTAAATGTACTAATGTACTAAAATGTATTAATTTCTAACAAGTCAAGTTAATCATTGTTAAACTAGTCAGTTAAGGGCCGGTACTTTCAATGTCGATTAAATATCTGATTAGCTAACTAACTTTAAACAGCTGTTAACCGACCCTTTAATCTATATTACCTAAGTACTTTCTGCCATTTGTGATGTCTTGGTTAGTTAATCAAAATTTTGTTACGTTAGTATCTATTTCTATTAGTTTCTTGGTTTTAAGTCCTCTTCCAAGGTCCTATCAGCAAGTGTTCTAAGGCGTGGTGTTATGCCAGTTTCCAAACGTAGCGTTTTGTTGTACAGGTTATTATTTTGTTTATGTGGGAGTTTCAAACATTGTTAAAAATAAACAAAAAAATCGTGAATTGGGCACTAACTTCTTAGAAAACGCGAATATTTATTATCGAAGTGTATACTTCAAGAAATCAATGTTATCGAATACAAAACACTGACTTTCTAAGCAACAAAGATTAACTGATGAAAGTGTGATAAATTCAGTGGTATCAATTCAGTCATAACAAATATAGAAACTCCATCGAAAAAACGGAAATATAATGATATTAAAATAATTTTACAAAAGAAAATAAGCAGTTCAAGAAAGTCACAGAAACAAACTGGGGGTGAACCAACAACACCAGTGAATTTTACATGGTATGAGAAAAACTACCCGAGTTTACAAGGCCCTATTGATGAAAGACCTGTTGAAGGGGACTGTGAAAGCTGTGAACTACCATTGATTGAGGAGAGACTATTACCAAATAGCAGACAATTTACTGAAACCAATGATTTAACAGAGAAAAATGCTTCAGGTGATGCACTTATTATGAAAGATAAAAACTTTTGCTAATATAGTTTTTCAGATAATGTAGTGGACATATAGACCAGGGTCGATAATTTTGAAAACGGTAAAAAGTGAAAAAAAAAATTATAGTGGGATGAAACCCATCGGAAAAGGTAGAGAATACGACAAAAATGAAAGGAAAAATAAATTACGGGCGATCTGAGGTCGGGAAGGGGGCTGGGGTGAGTATTTAATGGTAAAAAACGGTTTAGCTCGATTTCCGGCAAAACTGCAAGCCCTATGAAAAAAAGTTAAATGGCAGAGTTGTAGGTAATAGAAAGGTCTACAACTTTTGTATCAACACTTTTTTCACATAACCTCGAAATTGTTGTGAAAAATTCAAATAACCAAGTTTTTGGTTTTTCATTTTTAGCTTTTGCAATTTTTTTATTTTTTCACGAAATTTGGTGAAAACTTCCCTTTTTATGTCCCAAATATACAGTAATTTTTTTGATTTTAAATATTCAGTATTTCACCTTATTTTGACTTTATATCGAAAAAGCACTCTAATTTTCAATCGATAATTCTCACGTCAAAATATCTGCTTTTTTAAAAAAGTCTGTGTGTTTTTTGTTCGTTGAAATCTCTACTTTCTGATGGTAAAAAAAAATTATACATTACTATGGAAAATGTTCTCAGAAAATGCAAATAATGAAAAAAACTCGAATCCAAAAATTTTTTTTAATCATTATGTACAACTTTGAGCTATTTATTAAAATTTACACTTTAATTACTCGAAAAACGTGAGATGTCATGTTACATTGATAAACAAAAAAATTACAAATCCATGAAACATCAAGATTGCAAAAAACATGCGAAAATAGTTGTTCTAAATATTAAAAATACGATTTAAAGGGAATTTCATCTAAAAAATGTCACTGCTGCAAATTTTTTCAGTAATAAAGTTGATTTGTTAAATTGTCATTACATTTAAGTCATAGAAAATCTCATAATATATAAATATACATGTAAATCGTACTATTAAATTTAAATACTTTATACTGATTACGTTATTCATTATATTTTTAAATACAATACTCTAGTTATTTATAAATACCTTATATTGCATTCTAATCACTTCTTCATTACTTTTTGTCTCTTTGATGGCATTACTTCATTGTTAGATTCGACAAACCTTCCCGATTCTAGTGGATCTTCAAAATCTTTAAGACCATCACCGTCTTCGTCTTCAAGATTATTTCCGGTCTGCATTGGTTCTTCATCCACAATTTCATCTGAGTCATCAACTTCCTCGTAGGTTTCTTCTTCCACATTGGAGCATGTTTCAGAACCATGACAATTTGAGCATAAATTTGTGCATTTTAAACCATGTTTTCGGCAGCCACATTTCCGGCGGTTCAAAAAAAGGAAGGCATAATATTTGTTCCTTGACTGATTTTCCTTGCCCTCTTGCCCTTAATGTTATCGTGAAAAAAATGGGATTTCCCGTAATTTTCTTACTCCCTTACCTAACTATTTTTATCCTGGACTCGGAATTTTAATCCTGGGCTCAGTTGTCATTTGGCCTTGAGGTATACCGGGGCTCAATCGTAGGGTGGGATTAGCGTTACCGTTGGAATTTTCCATATATGGAATTTTCTGACCGCGGGGCTCAGTTGTCGTATGCCCGGCTGTTTTGACCGCGGGACGCACCTCGGCTGCAGCTACCTTTTGAAGGGCTAAAATTTTCCGGTCACTCAGGTATATAAGTAATCTTAAAATAGCAATTAATAGGTATATACGCATATAATTTAAAGAAGATTCTAAAACTTTCTCAAAATATTGTAGATGGTTAATTGGTTAATGTTAATTGGTTGTTAATTATACTAGTATATTTCGATTAGCAATTTTTGTGTTTATCAATGTAACATGACATCTCACGTTTTTCGAGTAATTAAAGTGTAAATTTTAATAAATAGCTCAAAGTTATAATGATTAAAAAAAAATTTTGGATTCGACTTTTTTTCATTATTTGCATTTTCTGAGAACATTTTCCATAGTAATGTATAATTTTTTTTACCATCAGAAAGTAGAGATTTCAACGAACAAAAAACACACAGACTTTTTTAAAAAAGCAGATATTTTGACGTGAGAATTATCGATTGAAAATTAGAGTGTTTTTTCGATATAAAGTCAAAATAAGGTGAAATACTGAATATTTAAAATCAAAAAAATTACTGTATATTTGGGACACAAAAAGGGAAGTTTTCACCAAATTTCGTGAAAAAATTAAAAAATTTGCAAAAGCTAAAAATAAAAAACCAAAAACTTGGTTATTTGAATTTTTCACAACAATTTCGAGGTTATGTGAAAAAAGTGTTGATACAAAAGTTGTAGACCTTTCTATTACCTACAACTCTGCCATTTAACTTTTTTTCATAGGGCTTGCAGTTTTGCCGGAAATCGAGCTAAACCGATTTTTACCCTTAAATACTCACCCCCGCCCCCTTCCCGACCTCAGATCGCCCGTAATTTATTTTTCCTTTCATTTTTGTTATATTCTCTACCTTTTCCGATGGGTTTCATCCTACTATAATTTTTTTTGGTCTTAAAAATTATCGACCCTGGTCTAATACTGGAGCTCAACTAAGTAAACCCAATCCATACACATGAAAACAAAGATTGTGTAAAGATTACAGACATTTAAATTAGGTTTCGTCTAAGTAATGCAGTCTATGTGTTTTGTTTTAGGAGATTTTTTAAATTATGTATTTTCAATATGCTTCGTGCACCTTCATCGTCTGAAACTGCACCACAACACACAAATGCTATCCCTGCTGCAACAGCAACAGCAACAAATATAATTCAGTCCACACTTACAGAATTGAGAACTCCCTTAAAATTTACAGTAAATTATAGTTTTTTTAGATGTTTTTCATCTTTTACAAGAATTATTTTACATTGTAGATCTATAGAGAACGCAAAGATAGAAAAGTGTTCTGTTTGTGAGAAACAGAACACGTTAAATCTTTTCAACTTTTATCTAGAAGCAAAAAAATTTGGCAGAATTGCAAACCGCGTGATACAAGAAAGAGTTAAAATTTATAAGGCAATAATCGGAAAGAAAATAAGAAAAATGGCAAATTAAAAAAAAATCTTCAAAAAGACTTGAAACTGAAAAAGCTACATATCAGAAAAGTTGGTAATGAAGAGAAAAACGCCAATTAACTTTTTGATATAAAGCTCGAAGAAGAAAAAATAAAATTGGAAATAATGAAGTGCCAACTCATTAGTACTTTAACTCAAACATTAAATAAATAATAAGAAAATTTTAATATTTGCATATTTGTTATAACTACATATGTATCTTTACCTTAAATATAGGACAGTTTTTTAGATTTCTATGTAGCATAGTTGTACCAACATGCATTTAAATAGGCAATATAGTAATAATTAAGATCTCAATAGCGTTTTAACATTTACTATACATAATAAATTATAAGTAAGTTTACAAAATTGCTTACAAAAAATTTTGGAAACAACTTTGATTGGGCCTGAACTATATTGCGAATAATATTTTTATTGTCATTGAGCGGCAAATTTAATTCATGTTCTTCATTGTTGATACCTGCTTCATCTTCATTGTTCCACTTATTTAGTACACATATATATTGTATACAGTATATATACATATATACAAAAGTTCTTACGATGACATATGTGCGGTATTATGCATCTCCTCTGCTGCTGTTTGAGGTTGTTCTATTGGCGTCATTAAATAGTCTGTTAGGGGATAACCACTATCACGCTACAAAATACACTGATAATGCTTCCCATTTTCAAATCTACTTTTTAAATTAGAATTGTTGAAAATATAACTATCATGACATGATGCTTGCTACAATACCTTAAATCAAACTGTCCCTGTTGCAAACAACTTGTACCTTTAATGAGGAAAAACCTTTTTGTGTTACGATATGTTTCAACATTTTTACCATCTGAAATTCAGATTAAATACAACCATGTCATAACACTGGAATAAATTTTAGTTAATGTTTTTTAAGACTTAATTTAAAAAATGAATAATCACCTGGGGATTGAATGGGGACATGCGTACAGTCAATAGCTCTGATAATTTTTGGAAATCTGGCGATTTTATAAATTCATGTTATACCATTTCCTATGATTGATTGATCACCCTGAGGAAATTTTATATAACGAGGTCGTAAAGTAATGACAGCTGAAGTAGTTCTCTCAATTTTTTGCCCTGCGGTTGTTTTGTAACTTCCTACAAAATCTCCCATACAAACATAAAAATCGCCAGTGGAATAAAATCGTATTGTTATTAAAAGCTGATCTCTAGGATCCATCTAGCGGTACCTGGAATTTAAAATGACGTTATATTACCTCTACATACCTATTTTTAATTTAATACAATGAATTATTTATCACTAAATAATACTTACTGAATACTCTTATGCGTCAAACGTGCTTCAATTTCAACTAACGAACCTAACACAAAACACAGTGCTTTATTTTTGACATTCAAAACCTTCGAAAAAAATTCGTGATCATGCTATTTCTGATAATGATTAGTACGATCACGTACTGTATGCGTTATAATATTCCTCAAAAATGGAGTCATTGTTTCATTGTCTTGACCGTCAAAAATTCGTTCATTTCTTGTAACTCCATTTCAAACAGAATGGGTGCAAAACAACATGCACAGGATTCAACATAACTAAATACCACGAAATCATTCACGTATTTGTGCTTTTTTGTACTTGTGTACTGTTTTTGAATGTCAATATGTCTTATCTGGGGCAATTAACCAGCCTCTTAAGCGGCTGGTTAATTCTCTAGCAGAACTTCCGAAAGGGTTTTAAATTTGATAAGGCCCACTTCGGACCGTTCGTTAACACCAACCGAACTTAAAAGTCCCCAAACCAATAAAATGAATGATTATGTAATGACGTGTTATATGATTTTACCAGAAATCAAAATAACGGGGCTAAGTGAGTTACAATATCTTGTAAGCAGGGGCGTCGTTACTGGATATTTTAGAGGGGGGGGGGGCAGGAACGCAGAAATTTTAAAATACATTCTTTATTAAAAATTGCAGGAACAAAACAAGATCACATGATGCATGCAAAAGTGAAAACGAAAATGTATTGCGCAACTTTGAAGGGGGGGGGGCAAGTGTCCCTTTTTTCCTCTTCCAAACTACACCCATTCTTGAAAGTACATATTTATTTCTTATAATTGCGGTCCAATAAGTTGGCCGGAAAGTTTTAACCTGACCTTATACTAAGCGAGGATCATAATACTTCAGTCAAAACGGTTTGAGGGCAAAAACGTTTTCGAATCGGTTGAGTCAATCTTCGGTTAAACTGGTCAGGTAAATGAGTTACATTTATCTTGTACTAGTATATGCCCGTCCGATACGACGTCGCTCAGAGGAACTCCCCCTTTTTCCACTCCCTTAGAAAGTAAAATTCGAGATTGTCGATTTTTCCTGGTCCATCTGGGAGCCCAACTCATAACCCCCTCAAGTTGATACAGTGTAACGATTTCGTAACTGTTATAAAAATTTCACCCCCTTCTATATACCAACCCCCTTTCCTTATCCCGGTAAGTGAAATTTTACTCTTTTTCTTCTCGGACCACTAAGCGATAACCGTGCAGAATACAGTTTTTCACTACTCTGGAAGTATCTCAGAGTAAAACAGACAAGAACAAAATCCAGTTCCATTTTTCACCCAACAACCAAGTACTAAGCGTTAGTAGGATATAAGTACAAGTGACCATATATACGTAACATACACAGAAGAAATTAAAAATACCTCCAACTTACTGGAAATTGTAGCTGCTTCGTTGCTTCCCTGTATCTCATTTATCCCTCTATATTTTCCACCACATCACGTATAATGTGAAATTAAATGACAAGCAACGTACCAAACATTAAATGATATGCAGGTTCTTGCGATTTTAAAAGTAATTATTTTTCTTTAATTGATTATTTCGGAGTATGCATTTTCCGACGCGTTTACACCAACTTTTCTATAGTCCAGTCATTGAAGGGAAAAATCAGGTCTTACCTCCGGATTCTTTGACTATTAACCGATTTACATGAAATTTTGGAATTACGCTTATCCTACCCTTAACTTGAAAAGTGACATTGATCCGATCGCTGCTTTTACCCTGGGGGTGGTTGCCACCCTTTCTTGGGGGGGTGGACATTTTTTTGACCAAAATAACATCGGGAATCCATAGAGGACACAATTCTAAGCAAAAAGTGTTCTATAAATTTTTTTTGAAAACTCAACACTTTTTGAGTTATTCGTGATTGAAAACTTGCTATTTTCATTAAAAAATGACAATTTTTCGGACGGTTTTTTGTGAATAACTTAAAATCTATGAAATCAGGAATGTTCTTGATAATCCCCAAATAATAACAACTGATTGTTGAGATTCTTCAAATTGCCGACGTTTCGTTCATGATTATGAACATACTCATGGCGATATTATCAAAATAGAAAATTCATTTATTCAATTCAAATTCATTTTCTATTTTGATAATATCACCATGAGTATGTTCATAATCATGAAACGAAAGCAACATTTTAAACCTTTACGAAATTTTACGTATCTAACGTTTTTGTAAAGTTATTGCGAAAAAAAGATAATTTTCTAGAAATATTAAAACAGAACATTAAAATTAACATTTTTCAAAAAGTGCCCATTTTAAACCTGTCAAAATTTTTGAGCATATAAATAACACTAAAATGAAAGATACTGTAGAGCGAAAATGATGCATTTCAATTTTGGTGGTAGTGGGGTTCATTTTACTGCTCATTTTTTCTTAAAAAATTTGAGTAGTCAATCTTTTTTGCAACGTATCTCGCTTAGTTTGAATGCAATCGACATTTAGCAGTGCTCATTTTAAAGGTCTTCTTAAGAACTACACAGTATTTTCAGCATTATACCCGTAAAATTCATTATTCTGTTATTTCAAGTTGAATGCACCGATTCGAGCATATATGAAGAAAATAGTCTCCTTTCACCTACCATATCTCGCTTTTTATTGCAACTCGAAGATTGTCTCATTGAACATGTCTCTGTTTTTTTTATAAGCTACAATTATGTTTCTTACACTTGTTTTCGTTAGACGCATAGTTTTTAAGTTATTCTCAAAAAACAGTCCGAAAAAGTGTCATTTTTCAATGAAAATGGCAAGTTTTTAATCACGAATAACTCAAAAAGTATTGGGTTTTCAAAAAGAAACTATAGAACACTTGTTGCTTAGAATTGTGTCCTCTATCGATTTCCAATGTTATTTTGGCCAAAAAAATTCCCGCCGCCGAGAAGGGGTGGCAACCACCCATAGGGTAAAAACAGCGATCGGGTCAATGTCATTTTTGAAGTTAAGGGTTAGATAAGGCTAATTCCAAAATTTCATGTAAATCGGTTCAAAGTCAAAGAATTCGGAGGTGTATCCTTCAATAACTGGACTATTGATTTCAGAGTCCTGTCTAATCCAAAGTTCGTTTTTTAATCCAGTCAACGTAGGCATTTTTTAACGTTTTACGACATTAATTCATAACCGGATGGGAGTGGTCAAATGTTGTAGGCTATGGTTAGTTGATCATGCCTATATAGTTTTAAACATTCAAAAAGTGTGCATTAACAAATGGGAGGGGTCCAAAGTTAGCAAAAACAAGTTTTTTGATTCTACAAGCCAAAGTATGCATTTTGACGAGAAAAGTTTCAAATATAAGTTGTAGGGAATTTAAAAACCTTCAATATGAGGTGTAGCACGATTAGTTTTGTTAAATATTTATTGCACAAATGCCAAAAAACACTGAAAAATGGTCATTTTTTGCATATTGATTATTTATTGCAAAAATAATACGATTTAGGTTTTTACTACTTTAAAAGCTAGCTTTTATAATTCCAAACCTAAACAGCTTCTATAAAAGTCAATTGGTTAATTTGTTGCTGAGATATTGCTATTGTTTATCCCGAGACGCATAATGTTCATTGCTGTTACGTCTTTTTGGATAAAGATTTCGAGGTGCACAAAGGCTTATTCTCTTCACAAATAACCAAATTTTCATATCCCGTTAAGAAAATATGGTAAAAACAATTGTGAACCCCTTATTTATCGCTTTAAAAAAGGGGGTGATTTTTTTTATAAACAAATAGACCTGGAGCCATTTTCATAACTTGTACAAATTTCTGACTTAGAAATTCGGATAACTGGATTGAAAGCGGAGAATTGAAAAGAAACAACAACTTTTTTCGACCAATAGACCAGAAATTTGTACAAGTTATGAAAATGGCTCCAGGTCTATTTCTTTATAAAAAAAAATCATCCCCTTTTTTAAAACGATAAATATGGGGTTGACAATTGTTTTTATCATATTTTCTTAAAAGGGGATATGGAAATTTGGGTATTTATGAAGAGAATAAGCCTTTGTGCAGCTCGAAATGTGTATCCAAAAAGACGTAACAGCAATGAATATTATGTGTCTTGGGATAAACAAATAGCAATATCTCAGCAACAAATTAACCTACTGACTTTTATAAAAGCTGCTTAGGTTTGGAATTTTAAAAGCTAGCTTTTAGAGTAGTAAAAACCTAAATCGTATTATTTTTGCAATAAATAATCAATATGCAAAAAATGACCATTTTCAGTGGTTTATTGACATTTTTGCAATAAATGTTTAACAAAATTAATCGTGCTATAGCTCAAATTATAGGTTTTTTTATTTTGTACAACTTCTATTTGAAACTTTTCTCCACAAAATGCATACTTTGGCTTGTAGAATAAAAAAACTTGTTTTTGCTAACTTTGGACCCCCTCCCATTTGTTAATGCACACTTTTTGAATGTTTAAAACCATATAGGTATGATGAACTAATCATAGCCTACAACATTGGACCACTCCCATCCGGTTATGAATTAATATCGTGAAAAATCTACACAGACTGGGCTATTTGTAGATTCAGTAAATATGTACCTGGTATAATCAATTTATCGTTTTCTCTTAATTCTGGAAAATTGAAAATAAATTATCCCCCCCTTGAACGATCAAACGATCGAGAGAAAGAAAAACGCAAGACGAAACATTTCTTCCCCTACTTAATCAACATGTTCCAAAGTTAATTTGTTTTCTTTATTTCTCTTGTGAGAAAGGCTATATTTACCTACCGACCACCCGTCCGTCCGTGTGTGCGTGCGTATGTGTGCGATAGAAAAGTCGACTGGTTGAACGTACTCAGATACAAATAAACAATGTGGCCTGCCAAAAAGGTTAGGTCAAGAAGATACACACGTACCAGACGTGTTTGATCTCAAAACAATGGGAAGAGGAGTGAGAGGTCGGGAGGAAAGCATTTTTGGCGTGGAAAAAATGACCGGAGCGAGGCGTATTGTGGTGTATTTTTCGAATGTTCAGGGTTTTTTTGAGATCCTTTAAAGTAGGTCATATGCGCATTAAATACTTCTTACCAAAAATCATAATTGTTCTGTAGTAACGGAAACATCTCTTATGGTCTCCTGGATCATCTAAATTATCGTCATGTTCATTCTCATCATCATGCTTCTCGTGTTATCGTTACAATCATCGTCATTATCTTGATTCCATTTAATTATCTCCTTGATCATCATAATTATCGTCATGTTCATCATCATGGTCATCATTCTCCTCATATTATCGTTAGAGTCATTGTCATTATCTTTATTATTTAGTATATTTAAAGGTCCTATACGTAAATAACAAATCATCTTATTTACGTACGCCGTAGCTCTACAACCCAGGATGATGTTCATATCACTCTTGATATTGACCTTCCAGCCCATGCGTGGCCATCCTAGTAGTCTTGGACCTTCGGGATTCTTTTCCCACGCCAGTCTAATGAGTCTCTCGTATTTTGTCTTTTAATGCGACTGGCCCATCTAAACCGTTGGGATTTGATTTCCTTGACTGTGTCTGCGTCTTTGTATTCTTCTTCTAGCTCTTTATTCGTTCTTATTCGGAATTGTTGGATTTCCTGATCCCTAATTGGTTCAAACATCTTTCTCAAAATCTTCTTTTCAAATATCCTGAGCTTGTTCAGGTCCATGAAGTTAGCTCCGGCATTTTCGATTTTTGAATTTTTTTTTTGCAGTGCTGACTTGTGCTACGTTTGTGCTGCGTTGTGCCGTAATTCATTTTTACATATGTCAAAAATTCTCGGAGTTGTAGAAACTCGTTTTTGGAAAAAGGAAGTCAGCCCCGCCATATTTTTTTTTCGAAAAATTTTTATTGTGCTGAGTTGTGCTCGGTTTGTGCTGCGTTGTGCCGCTTTTATTTATTCTTTTACTGTAACTTTTAAAAAAAGTTAGTAACAAAGTAAATTTTTTTGTTAGCAATTTGAAAAAAAAAACAATGGAATTACATGGGGGGTCATTTGTGCTGCGTCGTGCTGTTATTTTTTTTAACTTCCAAAAATTAACGAAGATATGATAGTTTGTTTTTTTCAACAATAGGAAGTTAGCCACGCCATATTTTCTTTTTCGAAAAATTTTTAGTGTGCTGAATTGTGCTCGGTTTGTACTGAGTTGTGCTCGGTTTGTGCTGCGTTGTGCCGCTTTTCTTTTTTTTACTGCAAATAAAAAAAAAATAGTAACAAAGTATTTGTTTTTCTACTTCTTTTTTCAAAACTTCCAAAAATTAACGAAGATATGGCAGTCTGTTCCACTTTGTCAGTATAGACACCACATGTTAAAGTTAGCCTTCCTAGAATTCCTCCCAAAAATGTAATAGACCCTTGTATACTTTGTCCAGTCTGAGTTGGAACGGCCATAAAAACACTTAATGGCTTTTTAAGTAGTGAAGAGCGATGCCGCCTTGTACTCCATGGGCGTATCATTACGGATAATAACTCTAACAATGAATTTACTTCCAAATCGCACAAACAAATGGCACACACATTCACACACCACTGCTTCTGGAGTATAAGTGCCGAAAAAGAGATCACTAGGAAAGCACACGTGGCCGCTGTCCAGTGGACCATCCGGTATCCGTAGAATCTCGCGTACTTCCTCGTACACGATTTCACTGATCGACTGTACACCTGCACGAAAAAGAGATCACAAGGAAAGCACACGTGGCCGCTGTCCAGTGGACCATCCGGTATCCGTAGAGTCTCGCGTACTTCCTCGTACACGATTTCACTGATCGACTGTACACCTGCACTTCAGAAGAAGATGAAGAAACAAACGAAATGCCGCCGCAGTAAAAAAGAATTTGCGGTCCAATGGACCCTCTAGTTCTTTATCTGTACATATCCATACATTCACATATATGATTTCACTTGGGCAACTGAACCCCTGGATTTTAAAAATACCAGGGCGTTTCTGACTAAGCAAAAAGATAAGTCCCATGGTTTTGTATAGAGACAACGGGCTCTTTTCGAATGCCCTCGGTAAATTCAGATTTTATTGAGTGTTCCAATTGCTAGTGGTTAAAGTATACCTTCCCCTCTACCCGTACAGCGTTTTTATATTTTAAGTTTTTTAAACACTGCAACTGACCATCGACATCTGTACATGCAATTGTTAACAAACAGTTTTTCTTTAAATAAGATCACTCTTTTATTCATAAACAGTACAGACTGTGTAGATTAATTTCGCTGTGCCAGGGAAAGGGCATTTTATTCCAAAATTCCCAATCATTTATCTAACAGCCTGATAACTGCTGTACTTAGGCTAAGGCCACACTGCAGGTGACAAGCTTAGTGGTAAGATAATAGGTTAGGAGGTCGGCTTAGATACCAAGATAGGATAGCGGCCACACTCAAATCTAGATGGTGATATACGTTGATACTTTAAACATAATGTCGGTTCTAAAACTGAATAAAAAGATATTACTTTTAGAAAACTCTAATTTGAAATTTAGAATGTATCGACTCCTAACTAGAACCTGTTGGATACACGATATTAATGTTAAAGAGCTGCTCATGGGGAGTTCAATTTACTATACAAAAAATATATAAACTATTGGACGGATTTCATAAAGGCTACTTTTTAAAAACCGCTGCTATTAAAAGTTCATCCATTTTGCAAAGTATGTTGAAGTTTAAAATCTAAACTTTTTTACCAGGATAGCTATGAAAAAACGGACAGGTTCGTTCTCTAGGATACACGCGTAGTAATTATCAAAGCGCTTAGCCTACCTTGAAGCGCATGGTGTGGACGGTTACATACCATAACCATGTGTTTGTTTGCTGGGATATATTATCGTGACGCATAGCTTCTATCTTACCACTTAGCTTGCCACCTGCAGTCTGGCCTTAGCCTTATTAGGAAAAACCCAAGCTGAGAGCTGAGAGAGGGGGTACATTTACCTCCTCGTTCTTAGCTTGGTGTTAATTCTATTTTAGTTTCGCTTTTCGACGGAGTGCATCTATTATTCATCTGTAGACAACAGGTAAGTGACAGTGTATAAATATGTTTAAGCCCATCAAATATTACATTCGTGCTAAACGGCTGCGGCCTAATTCTGAATCAAGTTATATTAATGATGGACCAAGTTCATCTCGGGAATTTTTATGTAACACTAAATTGAATAAGTGTGATAAATTAGATACTTCTGATTATTCCAACGAATCTAAATTCGATATCGATTTCATAGACGATGTACCGCTTTTTTTTACTTTCTCATATGAGATACTCATATATGAGAGAGTATTGTAATCGGGTCGATTTTTCGAAATTGAGTTATTAGCATTTCTGAACGTTTTGAGGTTTGAGGTCCTCTGAGTCCAAAAAACATGTTTTTGGAAAACCGTCTTTATGTATGTGTGTATGTGTGTATGTATGTCTGTGGTAGGATTTTCTCAAAAACTGAAAACCACAAACGGTCAAAACTTTGTATTTAGACTTTGTATCACAGCAGGACGTGAAAATAAGCTTTTCATTAAAATCGGTCAGGATAAAAGGGTAGTTTACTCTTGTCATTTTTCGGTTTTTTGAATTTGTCTCGAAATTCGCTATAAGAATTTTTTTGAAACTTTGAATATTTATTGTACGATTAAATAGGCATAAAAAAGTTTTCTAACGATTTTGGCTAAATCTTCTGTGAAGGGCATTTTATACTTGTCAATTTTCGGTTTTTTCAATTTTTTTCGAAATCCACTCCACGAATTTATTTTAAACTTTGAATATTTATTCTACTGTTGAATATGTATAAAAAAGTTTTGTAACGTTTTTGGCTAAATCTTCTGTGAAGGATACTTTATACTTGTCGATTTTTGGTTTTTTGTATTATTCTCGGAATTCGTTTCAAAGAATTCTTTTTAAACTTTGGAAATTTATTGTGCAATTAAATATTTATAAAAAGTTTTGTAACGTTTTCGGCTAAGTCTTCTGTGAAGAGCACTTTATACTTGTGGTTTTTCGGTTTTTGAATTTTTCTCAAAATTTTCTACAAGAATTTATTTTAAATTTAGAATACTTATATATTCTGCCATTGAATTAGTATAAAATAAACTTTTCTATCGTTTTTTGCCAAAATTAACCGTATCTATTTCCCGTTTGGATTTGGCAAACGCATATTGAAACACCCTATATATGTGAAAGTACTCTGATGAACACATCACGATTTTTACTGTAAATTTTTGAAAAAAGTTAGTAACAAAGTACATTTTTTGTTAACTATTTAAAAAAAAACAATGGAATTACATCGGGGGTCATTTGTGCTGCGTTGTGCCGCTATTTCTTTTTCAAAACTTCCAAAAATTAACTAAGATATGACAGTTGGTTTTTAACAATAGGAAGTTAGCCCCGACATATTTTTTTTTTCGAAAAATTTTTGTTGTGCTGAGTTGTGCTTCTTTTCGTTTTTACTGTAAATTTATAAAAAAAAAGTTAATAAATAAAAAAAATTCGAACAAAAAATATGACGGGGCTAACTTCCCAATGAGCACATGTACGTTTTAGAAACGTCAAGGCAAGACGTTTAGGACGTTCTAAAAACGTCCAGAAAAGGTCCATATCACGTTTTAAAAACGTTATCTTAAAAAAGTATTCAAAGCGCCCAAAAAAGGCCCATTATAGAACGTTATATGGATGTTTTTAAAACGTCCAGAAAAGGTCAATTTCTGGTTCGAAGCAGCCCATATTGGCCATATTAGAACCTTTAATGGATGTTTTTAGAACGTCCTTAAAATATCCATTTCAGAGGAAAATAAAAATGTATATTTACTCCAAGATGTATTTATAACTAATTTAAACCAATTAAATATACAAAATAAAAACCAATGTACCTAGTCAGTAAAGGAAAATCTAAAAATATAAAAAATAACACAAATATGAAGATACAAAAAATATGAAATTACAAGAAAAATGATACGCAATTACAAAAAAAATTACATACAAAACACGCTAAATATTAATATTAAAAAAAATTATTTATTTGTCCTGGAACGGTTGTTAAGGCGATCCCTCGAGCGTCTTGACCATCCCTGGATGTACTTTTCTATGTCTTGTTTTATGCACGTTTTGTTTGATTTTTGCCCAGCACCTGTAATTATAAATTATGACATAATGATTATTTTGATTGTTAGCATCCAAACCATTATTATAAACAAATAATGGTGGTGATTCATTACTTTAATTGTTTTCGTCTAGATTCGTTGGAATAATCAGAAGTATCTAATTTATCACACTTATTCAATTTAGTGTTACATAAAAGTTCTCGAGATGAACTTGGTCCATCATTAATATAACTTGATTCAGAATTAGGTCGCAGCTGTTTAGCACGAATGTAATTTTTGTTGGGCTTAAACATACTTATACAGTGTCACTTACCTGTTGTCTACAGATGAATAATAGATGCACTCCGTCGAAAAGCGAAACTAAAATAGAATTAACACCAAGCTAAGAGCGAGGAGGTAAATGTACCCCCCCTCTCAGCTCTCAGCTTGGGTTTTTCCTAAGTACCGCAGTTATCAGGCTGTTAGATAAATGATCGGGAATTTTGGAATAAAATGCCCTTTCCCTGGCACAGCGAAATTAATCTACAAAGTCTGTACTGTTTATGAACAAAAGAGTGATCTTATTTAAAGAAAAACTGTTTGTTAACAATTGCATGTACAGATGTCGATGGTCGGTTGCAGTGTTTAAAAAACTTAAAATATAAAAACGCTGTACGGGTAGAGGGGAAGGTACAAGGGTCTATTACATTTTTGGGAGGAATTCTAGGAAGGCTAACTTTAACATGTGGTGTCTATACTGACAAAGTGGAACAGACTGCCATATCTTCGTTAATTTTTTGAAGTTTTGAAAAAAGAAATAGCAGCACAACGTAGCACAAAAGACCCCCGATGTAATTCCACTGGTTTATGTACTTTGTTACTAATTTTTTTTTAATTTGCAGTAAAAAAAAAGAAAAGCGGCACAACGCAGCACAAACCGAGGACAACTCAGCACAATAAAAAAATTTCGAAAAAGAAAATATGGCGGGGTTAACTACCAATTGTTGAAAAAAACAAACTGTCATATCTTCGATAATTTTTGGAAGTATTGAAAAAGAAATAGCGGTACAACGCAGCACAAATGACCCCCGATGTAATTCCATTGTTTTTTTTTTCAAATTGTTAACAAAAAAATTTACTTTGTTACTAACTTTTTTAAAATTTACAGTAAAAGAATAAATAAAAGCGGCACAACGCAGCACAAACCGAGCACAATTCAGCACAATAAAAATTTTTCGAAAAAAAAATATGGCGGGGCTGACTTCATTTTTCCAAAAACGAGTTTCTACAACTCCGAGAATTTTTGACATATGTAAAAATGAATTACGGCACAACGCAGCACAAACGTAGCACAAGTCAGCACAGCTAAAAAATTTACAAAAATCGGAAATGGCGGGGCTAACTTCATGGACATAGCTTGTTCTCGTTTTGTTTCGTTAGCGTCCACGTTTCACTTCCATACGTTATTATTGGTCTAATTATTGATCTATATACCTTCAACTCCGATGTTCTTGATATTATTTTATATGTTGGGATTGATTGCAATCCATAGACTGCAACTTTTTCGCACGTTTTATTCTATTCTTTATTTCTTCGGAAATGTTATTATCCATCGAAATCACTGCCCCTAAGTATTTGAAACTTTCCACTTTTCGAAATTATACTCATCCATGGTAATATTTTCACCTACTCTGTCTCTACTTTGTCTTCTTTTTGTACACATATATTTGGTCTTTTCCTCATTTATCATTTGGCCCATCCTTCTTGATTCTCTCTCTACCTTCATTAAATCCTCTTTGACTTTGATAGTTGAGTTGCCTATAATGTCTATGTCGTCGCCGTATGCCAAAAGATCTTGCGGACCATCATTATGGAACATTGCCGCCTGTATTCTTACAGATCTCACAGCATACTCAAAGGCGATATATTATTAAACATGATTGGTGATAAGACATTGCCTTGTCTCAGGCCATTACTGACGTTGAAACAGGAAGATAATGTGGTCCCTACTTTTACCTTCTGCTAGATCTCAACACACACGCCTTCGGTATATTTGTTAGTTTTTTGGGTATACCCATTTCGTCCATCGCATTCCATAACTCTACTCTCAGCACGCTGTGATGTGCTTATCTAAAGTTGATGAATATTTAATGTAATTCATTGTCGAATTCCCAACATTTTTCTATTGATTGTCTGTAAATAGTTCGTTCACTATTGAACGATGTTTTCTAAACCTACTCTGATATTCCCCTACGATTTCCTCTACGTACGGAGATATCCTAATTAAGACTATATTCGACAATATCCTATAGGCAGAATTAATAGGTAAAATGCCCCTGTAATTTTCACATTTTAATTTATCACTCTTGTTATGGATAGGGATGATACTGCTTTCTTTCCAGGAATTCGGAATCTGCTCATGTTTCCTTATATCTATTATTAGGTTGTGTACTTGGTTGATTAAAGTTTCTTTGTTACATTTAAAACTGCTACTGGAATCGTATCTTGCCCTGGAGCCTTGTTGTTGTTGAGTTTTTGTATTGCCTTTTTAAGTTCTTCCTTCGTTGGTTGTTCAATTAGTACTTCTGCTGTTAGAAACACTTTTTCTTCTGTGTCGTTATCACATCTTATGTTTAATAATTTATCATAGTGATCTTTCCATACTTCTATAATTTCTTGTCATAGTTAAAACCTTTTTTAAAGTCTGATGTTATTTTGTATAAATTCTTTGTGTTGTTTCTGGATCTACGTTCTTCTTAATTGACGAAAGGTTCATTCTGTATCTGTCTTTCCTTTCTTTCTGTTGGTTCTTCTTGCCTGTGCCCTATATTCTTGGAAAGTGCGTAAGTTGACCTCATTTGAAAGTCAGGAACGTTCTTGATAATCCCCAAATATAAAATAATTGTTGATATTCAAACTACCGACGTTTCGTTCATTATTGTGAACATAATCATGGCTCTAAAAATGTCATCAAGATATTTTTTTTATTATTATGAAGAACGTTCCTGACTATCATCTCAGCTCCCCGAGAACATTCTCCCATTGACCTCATTTGGATTGATAAGTTGTCACCAAGTTATCACATTCCTCACCGAACCACTCATTTCTACCCTTTTTAGGTTTAACTTCTACCGTTTCCTTCAAACTGTCGACTATTCCCTCCTCAATAATATTTCAGCAATAGTTTAGTTCAGTATCGATGTTTTCTAGACGTTTATATGTTTCGTTGACATATTTGCTGTTGTCTTGAATTAGCACTTCCGTGTTCCATCTATGGAGTGCCTTTTTGTTTTGAAATTCTTATATGAACCCTAGCTCTATTCAAAAGGTCTGTCATCGATACCTCTTTAAACTTCTGACACGCTCAACATTGCTCCCATGTCTGACATCTATCCATATATGGACCATTTGATATTCTTGTCATTCCATCATTTGATACCCATGTTTGTTTGTGTATTTGTCGGTGTTTAAACATTGTTGATTTAATGAGTAGGTTATTTTCGGACGCCAGATTGACAAGAAAAATGTATGTGAACTGTGTCTGTCTCCCTATCGTAGGACGGAGTGCCACTTCCTTTCCTATTTTTGCATTTAAATCTCCAAGTATCATCTACATATCTTCTTTGGGTTTTTTTTAAGAGCGTCTACCTAAGAATAGAATTGGTCTTTTATGTCGTCTTCTTTATCTTCAGTCGTTGCGTGGGCTGCTGCAAACGAATAATTATAGTATCGTCCTTTGATTCTGATATAACATAGACGTTCATTTACTGGTTGGAAATCTACCACTGACTCAGCTAGGCTTTCCTTCACCACGAATCCGGTTCCAAATTAATGTTTGTGTGTACTGCCACTATATTACTGATTTTCCCATTTTAATTGCATTGTTGGAAGTTACTCGTATCCTCTGTATAGCCATCATGTCGATTCCAATATTTTGTAATTGTTCTATAGTTTTAGATCCTGTTGCTGGCCTGTACCAACTTAATACATTCAGAGTTCCGATATTCATAACCATCTTCGTTTGCTTGGGACGTTTTCTATAAAGATCTGTCCATTTCCGAGGCGTTGTAGTTTGTAGTAGGTTTCATAACAATTAACGTTTGTGTAAGGGTAGGTTGTTGGCCTATCGCTCAACCCCTCTCCTTTATTTGGTCCTTGGGACCGGCAATGGTCATGGTGGCCTACACAATCACCCATCACAAACCACAGGCGCAGTTAAAGCAAATCATCATCTACATACAATCTTCGTCCTAAAAATCATACAATAACTGTTAGGATTATTAAGCTATTTTAATAGGGAATGTTTGTCTTGAAAGCTACCATATGGCTTCACCATATCGTCATCATCCTAATCGTTATCGTGCGATCAACATTTTTTTTTGAGAGTAAAAGTATCAGGATAAAGAATCATTTGAGTCACACAACATTACAATCATCATTTATATTTGAAGGTCCTATATCTGAATAATTGGTTCATTTGCACCAGACATGGAAGTGCCTTACATGCCTTCCATTGGGAAATTTGCTACTTGAAATATAAATTCACGTCCTATCTGAATATGATTTCGGAACATATAAACACCCTTAAAAATGAAACTTATAATTTTCATACTGTAATGAAATGTCAAATATCTCTTTTGAAATGTTATTACTATTATTTACTTTTATTCATTATATTTTATGTAGGTACTTTAAATAATTGATTATTTTTATTAATTACTTAATTGAAAAATATCAATATTATAATACAAGTAGGTACATATTATACATATATAATATATATATATATATATATATATATAATCAATATACCAATCAACAAAAGTTTGTTCCTGGGTAAGGATTCATCACCTTGGTTGGCTAAAACTGCCTCCGCGGTGACGCTTTGACAAGCCGACAATCCTTGGCTGTCTGGCCGAGGACGCAAATGAGCGGTTGGCCCCTTGTGTGGTGTCGTTGTTGATTGTTTTCGATCGCTTGTTCCAAACCATTTCGAACAGGCTGGACCGTACTGATGACGACCAACAGTCAGAAACACGTGTCTACGGTTGCCCTTTCACACTTCCTGCGGTTTCACCCATAATTTCCTTGCTCATTTATTTCACCGCATGATCACTTCTGTGATCATTCCTGGTTAAGGATTCATCGGTTGGCTAAAACTGCCTGAAACTCACTGAATAATCTGTTACGTAATTTATGGGTGGCCCCCAATAAGGAACGCGTCTCGTTAATGACACAAGAAACCCTGATTTTCATCATCACAGTTATCCTCATTATGATCATCATCTGATTTACTTGAAAGTCCTAAATCTAGTTTAGATTGCACAGCTTGCATCACACAATATTATCAGCCTTCTTGTAATAGTAAATTCCGCTATAGAAAGATGTGAGGATCATCATCGCTTTCATTATTATTATCATCATAATGATCATTCTTTAATTTAGTTGAAGGTCCTGCATCTAGAGAACGAATTATTCAGATGATAGTGTCACTTTGTCTCATTTTAACATAACCCTGTGTGTTGGTAACGAATTGAATGCATCATACAATAACTATTAGTATTATTTTAATGAGGAATGCATCTCTACCGGTGTGAACTTAGCAGCCAATTTATAAATGTGAATGATATGGCCCTGATGAATTGGTGAATATCAAATGACTGCTAGAAATGTCATTTTGAAAAATTGGTGCTGAATGTTCCACTGATAAGAGTGATAACTTCATACCTTGTGCGTCTCTTCAAAGTTCACCATTATCATTATCTTCATCATGATCAGCATTACAATTGTATCAAGATCAATTAATACATGTATTCGAAGGTCCTATATTTGCAAAATATTTGCAACATATAGTACCTGTTTGTAATGAGGAATGCGACTTTAGAAAGATGATGACATGTAAGCCATTTTGAATCACTTTGTACCTCCAGGATTGTTGTGGGAGATTTTGTTATGCTATTAGTGTTCTCCTCGATGTTTCCTTATATTTTTAAGAGCCGTTCAAAGCCTTCTGTTATTCGTAAATAATTAACATATAATCACATTCTGAATACCAATCTAATATTATCACAGGCAGAGGATAATCTGCCGTATGTTGGAGTCGCTCGGGAAATTACCTCCCAGAAATCCATCGCATTAATCTTACCCTCTTACTTAAAAGTCACTTTAAAAAATACTATTTTCGAGTTGATTGAATACAGTTAATGGACGGCTACTTGTTAACTCTATTTAACAGTCGTCGAATTAAATTTATACATCTGTACAGTGCGACCTTAATCAACATCGATCCTAACGATCCATAATTCAGGCACGTCCCGCCGAAACTCCTAGTAATTCGGGACGACTGAGGGAAACAATATAAACAATGGAGCGAAATTAAATTCAGGACTTTTAGTGGGAAAATGTGGTGGGATGATGAGAAACGGGATTTGGGCGATTGTTGACTTCGGGTTATTTTTCGAAACATAAAAACTTATTTATTTAATGATTCCAATTTTCTGAAATTGTAAATCAATTTGTTACGTTATCATTTAAAATAAATAAAACTGTTTTTGCTCCGCAATCTAAAGATTCCTAAGAATCTTAATAAATAAATAAATTAAATAAAGGTTCAGTCAAGACATATATAAGGAACCCTTCAGACGACTCTGTAGCTATCAATAAGTGACAACTCGCAATTGTTAAACAGAAAACTGAATATTTTTTAGGTTTATGCATGCGGCGTACTACCTAGACATACAATTTATTTTATTATTGCGCATAAGATTGTTCTCTTGGGGGCTATACATCAAAAATGGAAACAATTGATCTCGTTTCGTCTCGGTCGAGGTTCTTTTTTGGGAAAAAACTTCCAAAACGCGTTCCCCAATGTCTCCCCTTCTTGATCTCTCCACGTATTTCCTCTCGTTCATCGCTTTCCCATTTTTTTACATACGAAAGGAGATGAAAACAAACCGCATCTTTCCATTTAATAAAAGGACGAAGACAAAAAGATTAACGTGTCGAAAATAAATCGAGTTTCTAACGACGATAAAATGTAATTCATTGTATTTTTATTTCGAATGATTATGTAGTTCGAGTTGGGATTTCTCATTTGTCTTAATTGCAATCATTACTGATGAAACTTCATAAGAACATCTGTTGAAATAATAGAAAAAAAGACCAAAACAGACGACCGTTTCATGCATAATGAAGAGTAAAAAAAATTCGATTTGTTTTCGTGACGGACCTAATTGTATTTAAATTGAGTTTTTAATAAATTCCGTCCCGGCCTCGTCTGCCGGGTCGACAATGAAATAAATACCGATATAAGAAGGGAGGCAAGCTTTCAGGATTGTTCATATTTATCAACGTTTCTTAAGGCCGGTTTACACGCTACGACAAATCGTAACGATATGAGTGACAAATTTATTGCTGCAATAAATCGAAAGAGTGGAGTACTGTTTCCACGTTAACGATAAATCGGAACGATTTCCTTCCATATTTCGTTAACAGCTATCGACCTCAAAAAAAACTTTTGCCATGGAGGAAGTAGTGTCGTTGTTGTACATCGGTCGGTTTACTCGGTACGTGATTTTTGGGCGCGGGCGTTTGGGCGCCGGCATTTGGACACCGGCATTTGAGCGCCGGGCATTTGGGCGCCGTTCATTTGGGCGCTAGGGCATTTGGGCGCCCATGGTTTTAAACAATCAGGTATAAAAAAAAACTACACCGACTTCCAGCATTTATTTATTTTATATTTTTAACACTATTTTATATTTAAACAATCAAATGTAAAACACCGGCTTCCACACAAACTTTTATTCAATTAAGAAATTATGAGCAATTCCTCGATGAAATTCTAAAATTGTTCTATTATTATAACCACTTCTAGGTATTATTTAGTTTATTATTTGTAAAGGATAATTCACAGATATTTGGTAAATGTGCGTTTATTCAATAAACTTTGATTGTTCGCAGCTATTTGGTAGATGTGAGTTTTTCTATGAAATCAGTTTGTTAAATCTATTACGTAAGCGTAGGCGCCCAAATGACCGACGCCCAAATGATCGGTGCCCATATGTCCTGCGCCCAAACGGCGGCGCCCAAACGCCTGCGCCCAAACGCCTCCGCCCAAAAGTCCTGCTCCGTACATCGGTTGTTTAGCGAGAAAAGTGAAAAAAGCGCGAATACAGAGAACAAAGTGGACTTCGACAAACTTCGATAAAGTTCAATAAAATCACTGAGAAACTCTCGAGGAGTTTGTTTGCTTGAATTGTCTGACATAATAATTCGAAACTAACAACGAGAGTCAGCCAAAAACAATCACCGGACTATATCTGATGAATTTCAAATGAAAACTGAGTGAAATCGTAGCGAGAAATTCCGGCTACTTGTTTACACGTTCAAACATGTCGGTACGATCGCAGAAATTGATCCCGGCCGGCATCAACCATCCAACCCAACTCCCATTCCAATAAATCGCTACAATTTCCTATTTACACCCAATGATAAATCGTAACGATTCGATTGTTACGATAAATTGCTAGCATTTATCGTAGCGTGTAAACCGGCCTTTAGGCGTCGCTTTCAGTTTTGTCTTTTGAAATCTTGGTAATTTCGTCGAAAGACACCGCACATTCAGATTCTAATCCGATTTGAAGGGCGGCTTTTGTTTACATATTTGAAGGTGGACACAAATAAATATTGGAATTTTGATATTAGATACTGTACGTATAATTTTCAATGCAATATTATATGTATATGTTATTCGCAATAGCTGAAATCGGCCGCTGCCCGAAATTTTTACCCACAACGCGTTGTGGGTGCACTAGTTTATCCACAATGCGAATGGAAACGTTTTTTTCCGAACAGTGGGTAGAATGAAGTAACCACAACGCGTTGTGGGTAAACTATGCTACCCATGACACGAAATAACATTCGACGCGCTTTTGTTTTGCATGCGGAACGTGCGATGTATTTACGAGAGGGCAAGGATAAATCGCCCACTGCCCGAAATTTTTGCCCACAACGCGTTATGGGTGTAGTAGTTTACCCATAACGCGTTCTGGTTAATTCATTCTACCCACTGTTCGATAGAAAACGTTTCCATTGGTAAACTACTACACTCACAACAGTCATAACGCGTTGTGGGTGGGTAAAAATTTTGGCCAGTGGCCGATTACGGGTATTGCGAATAGCATATACCTACACAATTCGAAGGTACATCTCATATTGCAGAAGAGAATAAATGTAGTTTTGATAAAATGATTCCTTCTTTCTGAAAGCATTAAGCATATCTTTTTAAAGTTTTTTGCTCGCTGGCTCTGTAGAAATGCTTCAGACCATTTTTAGAAACATCATGACCTCAAAATCTTCAACCTTCGTCTCAAATTTGTTTCCGACAAAAATGGAATTTCAGTATTACCTAATATTTTGTAAATATTTAAATTTCAGGTAAATTATAAAACGTATATTAAAAATATTATAGAACATCCGACTACATTAACGTCATCGCAGTAAAAGGCACGCACATAGGCAATACGCTTGTGGTGCAGGGCACATCCAGCATCCGGCCATCTGCACTTTATTTCCGAAAATGAATAATCGGGTTCCTACCCTAAACAATGAGCTTAGCATGTTCTGCCTTAAAATGTCTTGAAATAAGTCAAATTAGTAGAACAAGGTAAATCTAGATGTCATCCATCACTGCCTGTGAATCCATAAATATCAACGTCATTTCTACATTTATCCATAAAATGGGCAAATACTCCTTACTTTATGCCGTTACTGCCAAAATAATTGAATGAAGAAATGTCTTCCGAGCTGTTGAACGCTCAAGCCGATCCCCAATCTTCTGTTAACTTATACAAGTCTTTAATCAGTTCGCAGTTAGACTAGGGATGCATACTTTTTAATTGCCACCGTCCAATTAATGCATAAAATTTTTTTCTTATAATAATTGCAGTTATTACATAATATTTAAAAAACTATAAATGAAATAGACGTTTCAAGAATTTTCATAAAATAATTTTTGTGGAGGTATATTCTCCCTATCTTTTTATTAATTATGTACACACTAATTAAATAAACTACTTATAAAAGGTACTTTATGTAAATAGTGATCATAGTGACAAACATTTTCAATATAAAATCAGTTAGGTACTTGTAAGAAAATGAAAACCACCTGTAGACCACGTGGACAATAAATCCTTTATTTATTTCTAACTAAAATTTTCTTATTTCATGATATTTCGCGAAATATATTTTATAAGGTGTTTTTGCTTTTATTGTACTTTAGACTTGATAGAATCGGTGGAGGAGAAGTCAGCTTACAGACGTGCAGTCGTACAGTCGTCTCTGACCGTCAAGAGAGTAAGGACAGGGTTTTCCTCGTTTTCCGAGTTTTCCTCCCTTAAACCGCGTGGCAGACAGACATCGTCCATCATGAGTTTGTACCCATTGATGAAGCGTCAATGCCAAATTCTACGTGGAATGTTCAGGAGACTTAAAGAAGAGTTCATTGTGACAGGCCCGACATCGCGAACGATGGGAAACTTCACTGTGACGACGAACCAGTCCACACCCACTGCCTTCCTCATGGCCTGCTTCCTGGCCGATTCAAAGGTACGGTACATCAGTCGCCGTACAGTCGTGAATTTGTTTCATTCCTTTTTTTTCGTTTCGTTTCTTTTTGTTCTCACGCTTAACATTTCGGTACAGTCGACAAAGTCAAAGAGGCTTTGCACCAAACCAAGGTTGTAAAAGACATTCCGAGGGCTGTCTACCGTGACCCCTTCGTTGCCTGGAAATCTTGGTGTAAGCGATGTATCATTGCAGGAGGAGCCTTTTTTGAATGTGTTCTACAGACCTGATCAATCTACTTAATCGACTCACGGACTTTACTTTTTGGACAAACCTTGCATACCGCAAAATTGTGAAATATTGTAACGAAACGGCTCGCCGGCCGCGACATAAACACGCCGGGAGCTACACAAGTTCGCCTTATTGCAATTCTGGGAAGGCCGACGGGAACAATCGAGAGAGTTCGATGCGATAACAAGTTCCGCGAATTCTAGAATGATCTCCAGAAGCTTCGGGACTATTCCGGCAAACGACGAGAAGCTTCTACCTGCCATAAAAAGGGAATGTCGGACCCGAAGCAGGCCAGTTGAACCGGTGTGTGTAAACATTCGAGCGAGAGACCGCGCGCGCTAAAATAAATAAACATCTCCCTGAACGAATATGAATTAGGTGATTGTTAAGTTAAATTTATAAGTGTAGTGTAAGAAATAAATTAATTAGGATAATCGCGTAGTGTTTTAGTTTAGTGTAAATAGTAAAAACGTTACAGTGGTGTCAGAGTGCGGATTAATTAGTGAAATAAATTAAAAACAATGAAGAAATTACGCGATTTAAAAGTTGTGGACCTCAAACGCGAGTTGGAAGAACGAGAACTCGAAACGTCAGGGACGAAAACAGTGCTGCAGAAACGTCTGGAGGAGTATATAATTGAAAATGGAGACGACCCTGAAACTTTCTACTTCGAGGAAGAAGGTGAGCGCCTCCTTGACAACATAAAAAAGGAACTCCACGGTGAGTTGGATAACCAAACGAAGGAGATGAAAGAACTTCATGGCGACTTGGACAACAAAATAGGAAAACTAGATAACAACATGAAAAACCTTCATGGAGAGTTGGACAACAAACTAGGAAAACTCCACGACGAGTTGGATAACAACATAAAAGAACTCCACGGCGAAATGGGAAAAATCCACGGCGAATTGGACAATCTAGGAGAACTCCACGGCGAGCTGGATAGCCGAATTGGAAACCTTGACAGCGCACTTCAAGCCGAGAAAGTCCAACGACTGGAACTGGAGAACCAACTGCGAGAATTGGGGACCCGATTAGAATCCATGCATTTCCAGCCCAGTCGGCAAAACATCTCCAGTCCAGGTAATCCATTCAATGACTCGAGTGAGGTAACCAGGATCGAGGCAGTCCCTACTGCGAGCCACCGAGTGAAGCCGCCAACCTTCGACGGGGAAATTCCCTGGGAGAACTACCTCCGGCAGTTCGAGGCAGCGGCGAAAGCCAACAACTGGGCGCCAAGGGACAAGGCAGTGGCTCTGACGGTCGCTCTCCGGGGAAGCGCTCTCGACGTGCTGCAGACTGTTCCAGAGGGGGAGCTGGACAACTTCGGGCTACTCGTCCAGAGGCTGGAGAGGCGGTACGGGCACGCACACCTGGGCCAGGTCTACCAATCCCGAATGAAGAACCGACGACAGAAGCAGGGAGAGAGCCTCCAGGAGTTCGAAGCCGACATCGCGAAACTAGTCAGATTCGCCTACCCGGAAGCGGCGGAGTCCATGACGGAGAGTCTCGCGGTCTCGGCCTTCATCGACGGCTTGAGGGATGTGGAGATGCAGCGGGCGGTACGGCTGTCACGTCCCAAGAGCACACTAGATGCCCTCTCGATGGCCCTGGAATACGAGGCTGCGACGGAGGCGTCAAGGAGCTGTGGCCGCGTTCGGGCGGTGGTCGGGGACGACGCATGCGTGGAAGCCGAGCGGAAGGAGGACGCCCTGGAGCAGGTTGTCCTCAACGCCCTCAGGGGACTGCTGAAGGGAGACAGAAGGGAACCGGCGAAATGCTGGGGGTGTGGAGAGGTTGGCCATATCCGAAGGGACTGCAAGCGCCCTAAAGTGGAGAAGCCAACAACGGCCCAGACGTCGGAAAACTAAAGCGGGTCGGCTCCAAGGGGGCAGCTCCGACCCGATACCCGTTCCAAGACCCCCTCATCAAAATAGCTACCCTGAGAGGTGAAGGTGGCAGCCTGTACGTGGATGGCGAAATTAACGGCAGGAAGCACACCCTTCTAATCGACACTGGGGCATCCAAGACGATCCTGAAACCAGGCCTGCTGAACACGCGAGGGAAGAGAGTGATGGAGTCCAAGTGGAGGTTGCGAACGGCTACGGGCGAAGCTGCCGCCGTCCACGGAGAAGTCGACGTCGGGATCAAGATCGGCACTGCGCGATTCTCGCCACACCGAGTCCTGATAGCTGACATCGAAGAGGACGCCATCTTGGGAATGGACATCATGAAGACCCACGGCTTCGCACTCAATTTAAAACGACAAGTAATGCAGGTCGGCCCAGAGGAAATATTCCTGCACACCAAGGATGAGACGGTCCATCAGATAAAGCTGACAGAAGACACGATCCTGCCGGGTAGGAGCGAATCGATAGTGGTGACCCGACTTCAAGGCGTCACCGGAAAAGGGAATCCTGCCATAGTGGAACCTTGGAACCACGACGTGGAGGTGGGCCGAGGCGTTCTAGTAGGGAAGACCTTGGTAACGCTGGGTGATGAAATTCCAGTCCGGCTCATTAACATCAATGACTACCCAGTTACCATCCGCAAGGGGACCAAAGTGGGAACCTGCTCACCAGTGACGTCACTGATCCACCAGGTGACGGCGAGCGCTGGCTGCAGAGTCGCGAAAGTGGAGGAAGCTCTAGTGGGCGCCTGCGATTCTCTCGCTGGATCCGAGAAGAAGAGGCTTATTGAGCTACTCCGTCGATATCGATCGATTTTTGTATCTGACAAGGGGCATTCTGGGAGAACGAATATTGTTAGACACAAGATCAATACGGGGGACGCGAGACCAATCCGTCAATCAGCAAGGAGGTTGCCGCAGGCGAAGCGGGAGATAGCGGAGAAGATCATCCACGACATGGAGAAAGAGGGAGTCATCGAGCCATCTAGCAGTCCTTGGGCATCTCCTGTAGTCCTGGTAAAGAAGAAGGATGGAGACACCAGGTTCTGTGTAGATTATCGTCTACTGAACAACGTGACGAAGAAAGACAGCTACCCTCTTCCCCGGATAGACGACACCCTGGATACTCTGGCTGGATCGAAGCTGTTTTCCACCCTGGACCTGAAGAGTGGCTACTGGCAGGTGGAAATGGACCCTGCAGACAAGGAGAAAACGGCTTTCACAGTAGGATCTGGACTGTGGCAATTCACCGTAATGCCATTCGGGTTGTGTAATGCGCCTGCTACTTTCGAGAGGCTCATGGAGAACATACTCAGAGGGCTCTCCTGGAAAACGTGCCTCGTGTACCTGGATGACATAATCGTCGTAGGGAGGACGTTTGACGAACACCTGTCAAACCTGGAGGAAGTCTTCAAGAGACTCCAAATAGCTAACCTGACGCTCAACCCAAAGAAATGCCATCTCTTAAGAACGAGAGTACACTATCTGGGTCACGTGGTCAGCAGTAACGGCGTCGAGGTGGATCCTGAAAAAGTGCGAGCAGTCCAAGAATGGCCAACACCGAAGGACAAGCATCAGTTACGAAGTTTCCTGGGGCTTTGCACTTACTATCGTCGTTACGTCAGAATGTTTTCTGACATCGCAAAGCCGCTGACACGACTAACCGAGGAAAAACGAGCCTTCCTTTGGGATAAAGAATGCCAAGCAGCCTTCGACGCCCTGAAAAGACGCCTGACGACGGCCCCGGTCCTCGGGTTTCCGACCCAAGAAGGACGCTTCATCCTGGATACAGATGCAAGCAACGACGGGATCGGAGGGGTTTTGTCACAACTGCAAGATGGGCAAGAGCGGGTCGTTGGCTACTTCAGTAAAGTCCTGTCCAAGCCCGAAAGGAACTACTGTGTCACCTGAAGGGAGCTGTTAGCCGCTGTGAAGTCAGTAGAACATTTCTACAAGTACCTGTACGGGAGGAAGTTCCTGTTGAGAACGGACCACGCAGCGATCAGATGGCTCCTGCGATTCAAGAACCCGGAAGGCCAGGTAGCTCGGTGGATTGAGCGTCTTCAGGAATATGACTTCGACATCGAACATAGAGCAGGAACCAGCCACCGTAATGCTGACGCTCTTTCAAGAAGACCGTGTCCGGAGGGATGTTCCCACTGCAGTCGTGCAGAGGTAAAGGAGGCTTCTACTTGCCGCACGACGGTCACCGACGAGGACTGGTCACCAGACGGGCTGCGGCGAGCGCAGGAAGGCGACCCTGAACTCCAACGGATCCTGAGGTGGAAAGAAGAGGGACGTCGGCCGGAATGGCAGGAAGTGGCCCCATCCTCTAGGACCCTGAAATCGTACTGGGCGCAGTGGGACTCCCTGGTGATACAGGATGGACTGCTCAAGAGGGTGCTGGAATCCGATAATGGCGCAGAAAGACGATTCCAACTCATCGTGCCCAAGATTAAGGTGGCGGAGGTGCTACGTTACCTCCATGACGGAACCTCAGGAGGCCACCTGGGAGTAAAGAAGACCCTGCAGAAAGTGCGCGAGCGTTTCTATTGGGTGGGCTGCTCGGAGGCTGTTCGTGAATGGTGCAGGAAGTGTACAGTTTGCTCAGCCAGCAATGGACCGCACCGCAAGCCGAAAGCCCCGATGAGGCAATACAATGTGGGAAGTCCTTTCGAGAGGATCGCCCTAGACATTACTGGACCATTTCCTGAAACCGATTGCGGCAACAAGTACATCCTGGTGGCGATGGACTACTTCACGAAATGGGTTGAGGCCTACGCGATTCCCAACCAAGCAGCCACAACTGTCGCAGATGTCCTGGTAAAGGAGCTAGTGAGCCGCTTCGGAGTACCGTTGGAGTTGCATTCCGACCAGGGGCGTAACTTCGAGAGCGAGCTGTTCCAGGGAGTTTGCGAAAAATTGGGAATTCGCAAAACTAGAACGACGGCGCTGCACCCTCAGTCTGACGGAATGGTGGAGAGGATGAACCGCACCATGGGCAAGTACCTCTCGAAGGTAGTGTCTCAACACCAACGAGACTGGGATCAACATCTCCCCTTTTTCCTGATGGCCTACCGTTCTGCCATCAACGAGTCCACCGGCCAAACACCAGCAAGGGTACTGTTCGGGCGAGAGATGAGGCTTCCCTGCGATCTGAGCTTCGGTTGCAAACCGGGAGAAGATCTGGCTGGGGAAGACTACGTCACCGAGCTGCGCAGAAAGATGGACCAGATTCACGAGATGGTACGGACGAATCTCCAAGTCGCCAGCGACCGCATGAAAGATCACTATGACGTCCGGGCGGACAGCGGCATATATGAAGAAGGAGACCTGGTGTGGCTGTACAACCCGCAAAGAAGACGAGGGTTATCACCAAAGCTTCAAAAAGCCTGGGAAGGGCCGTATACAGTGAGGACCAAGATAAATGATGTCATCTACCGGATCAGCAAAGTCCCGAATGGGAAACCCAGGGTGGTGCATTACAATCGATTAGCGCCTTTTGAGGGAGACCAGGACCAAGATCAACAGGTGCGCCAACTACGGCCCCAAGAGGATGAGCCCTCCTTTGAAGAGTTTATGGCTGCGTATGGTGGGACCGGGAAGGCCAGATTCGGTGTGACCAGGGAAGAACAACGGGATCTGTTCGGAACACCGCCTGAATATGCGCTGGCTCATTGCGTGGCCCAGGACCTGCGGATGTCCCGGGGAATTGCCGCGGAGTTTCGGTCGAGGTTCGGCAAACTGGACGAACTCCATCATCAGGGACCGGCAGTCGGGCGAGCGCTGAGGATTAAGGAAGATGGATCACAACGGCCGCTCTTCTACCTGGTTACCAAGAGGAGGTCCTTTCACAAGCCCACCTATTTGGACCTGTGGGACGCACTACATGACCTCAGGGATACCCTACTTAGCGAAGATCTAACTAAGTTAGCTATCCCGAAACTGGCTTGCGGATTGGACGCCTTGGACTGGAGGGTCGTGAGGAATATGCTGGAGGTCTTATTTCGCTTCACCGGGGTAGACATTTTGGTGTGTTGTTGGAATCCTGAGAGGAGTCCCCACAAGAAGACCGTGGCATGTTATTTCCACCAAACCTCGCGTTGCAGACAGGGGACCAACTGCAGATTTCTACATGGGCCTGTCAGGGACACGTTTCGGGACGAAACATCTTTAAGGCGGGGGCAGTGTAACGAAACGGCTCGCCGGCCGCGACATAAACACGCCGGGAGCTACACAAGTTCGCCTTATTGCAATTCTGGGAAGGCCGACGGGAACAATCGAGAGAGTTCGATGCGATAACAAGTTCCGCGAATTCTAGAATGATCTCCAGAAGCTTCGGGACTATTCCGGCAAACGACGAGAAGCTTCTACCTGCCATAAAAAGGGAATGTCGGACCCGAAGCAGGCCAGTTGAACCGGTGTGTGTAAACATTCGAGCGAGAGACCGCGCGCGCTAAAATAAATAAACATCTCCCTGAACGAATATGAATTAGGTGATTGTTAAGTTAAATTTATAAGTGTAGTGTAAGAAATAAATTAATTAGGATAATCGCGTAGTGTTTTAGTTTAGTGTAAATAGTAAAAACGTTACAATATGTATACTTCCGAATTTGGTCTCTTTTCGTCCGTTCGGGTACATTATTGGTGTACTAATAAACTGCAGGATGTCGTAATAAGCTCTTATCGCGATTTTTTCTTCTTCTGCAACGATTTCTGTCTCATTTTCACTTTTTGCCCATGTCCCAGATCTAACCGGTTATGCACACACACTCGTGATCATATGAACCGAAATTGAGAGTTTTTCTCTTTTTCCCTCTCTCTCGTTCGCTACCTTTCTCACTTGAAAGGGAGATGATGTAAATTCCGCAGAGATTAAGTGATATTTTCGAATGGAAGTAATTGGAATCGGACGTGTTAAGTAAATTACATACGACGAGATGAATGTATAATCTCGTGGGTGGGCGGGTGGAGAGGAAGACGGAGAGAGAGAGAGAGAGAGAGAGAGAGAGAGAGAGAGAGAGAGAGAGACCGCATTCATTCATCTAAAGTATATAAACAGCGGGTGATTTATGCGATCGGCTTGTTAAAATAGCCGAAAATTTGGCAACTTTCGAAATTAAAAAGAATGCTTGCATTTCGTTCTCAATGACGATATTTAAAGCGAAAAAAAAGAGAAGCTTCTGTTTAATTGCTTTAAAAAAAATAAACAAAGGTAATCGTTTTTTGGCTGAAGTTCAGCATTCTGCTTTGAGCCACCTGCGACTCGTCTTTTGATTTTGTTAATAATCCTCAGAATTCTATTTTTACAGAAAACAATTCCTCTGGCAACGCCGTGTTTTTCCCTTTACGCGATCCTGCGTTCTGTTGGCCAACCTGACGACGACCACTTGTTACAGTCCAATCAGAATCCGAGAACATTTTAAAGTTAGTGTAATCCAACGGTATATACATTCTGACTTAAGTATCATTCACATAACCAGTAGTGCAGTTGTAGGTGTAGTGCGGTGGTATTGTAAAAAGTTAAGCCTGTGTATGTTAACGACAGCGTTCACATCGACGACCTTGTGGGAAGGTAGTGGCAGCGGTAGTGTAGAACCTAGCAAGCTTTTAGCTGGCTACACGCGCATGCAAGCACCAATCAGAGACGAGGCCGTAGGCCGCGTCGGGGTGTGTTGTTTTGTTTACCAATTGTTAACCTCAAACCTCAACTACAACTACAGTTTTGTTTCGCGTTAATTCTTTCAGTAAGTTTAAGTTTTCAAGATGGACTATCCAAATGCAGAATACAATTTGCAACAACGACGTGTTTGTCTACTGTTGTTGAGTGCTGCTGCTATTCTCTTGAAACGAGCAATGGACGAAAAGGAAAGAAAACGACGTAAACCGCGAAGCAGCCTTTCACACTACATCCAATGTGAACAGGACGACTTGATACGTTACCGCTACTACTGTTCCAAATACACTCCCCCTGCACTGCAACTGCACTACTGCTTATGTGAATGATACTTTAAGCTACTTACGTACATATGGAACAAAGTAATTCATTATAGGTTTTTTATAGATATATTAGGGATAAGTACAAAGAGAAATGCCGACGTACTGGGTGCATTCAAAAAGTGCATTTTTTTTTCTTTTACCAATGCTCAGTATTTATTTACCATACCTTGGGTCTGCCTGTCAGGTTTGTCGCCTGTACAAAGTAGATGCAATAAGAATCGCACAGTTGTGTCGACTACCTATTAGAGTCGGGTCACTAGAGACGTAGAACGATAACGAGTTGAAATCATGCAAGGTCGAAGTAGCGTCTTTCATAAACAGGTTTTTTTTGGGTGCTTCAACTGAGTTTTGAAGAAGAATACGTACAGGTTAGTTCCAAGAAGAAAATATGTTAGACATTTTATCCCAAGTAGCTGACAAGTTTTTCCGATTTCACGCTTTTCCCAAATTAGACTTTCAGCCCATTTTGCTTCCCAAATTGCACCTGATTTGGCAATTTCGTTTAAATTAAATGATATCTAGATAAACGCAAGAGAAACAAGGTTTCGTTTATACCCCATTTTGTGTTTGACGAGTTGTGAATTTAACAAGGTATGAGAGTCCTGCAAATTTAAACTGAATTAACAAGTCAGTTATGTATTTACAAAAAAACATTTAATATTGGAACTCGTGGAGCTCGTAAATAGTGCCACATTACAATAAATAACAAAAGATTTAAACATATAGCTACAAACAAAAATGCATTTTCTCCAGAAATCACCATAAAATGCCAAAAATCCATTTATTGTTAGCAGTACCAAAAACCGAGTTTCTAGACCGAGTTACTCGGTTAATTTGAGCCCAACTATTGTTACTGTATGATGGCAATTTTCGTAAGACGGCGCACTTGCAATATACCTTAAATAATTATTTTCCCCTGAAAGCTTTTCGCGACCTCGCTCGATTTAATTGCGATCCGTTCAGTCGAAAATTACATTCTTCGGATGTGTGTGTATATGTTGGCTCGTCAGTTGGACGGGAAGTCGGACACTGTGCATTTCCGGTCCTTTTAGTGCGCAGCTGGCCAACGATCGATGGTCGAATGTGTTAATTTTGTCTTCTACGAGGCGCGCGCGAGTTGACCAGAAATGTATATAGCCCAGTCTGTGTAGTCATTTTTTGACGTTTTACGACATTAATTCAGTACCGGATGAAAGTGGTCAAATGTTGTAGGCTCTGATTAGTTGATCATGCCTATATAGTTTAAACATTCAAAAAGTGTGCATTAACAAATGGGAGGGGTCCAAAGTTAGCAAAAACAAGTTTTTTGATTCTACAAGGCGAAGTATGCATTTTGTGGAGAAAAGTTTCAAATATAAGCTGTAGAGAATTGAAAAACCTATAATCTGAGCTACAGCACGATTAATTTTGTTAAACATTTTTTGTAAAAATGTCAAAAAACCACTGAAAATGGTTATTTTTTGAATATTGATTATTTACTGCAAAAATGATATGATTTACGTTTTTACTATTAAATTTTTAAATCGAAACTACCCCCCTGAAACAGTTTCAAGTCGAAAATCAGGGGATGCAATAGTCATTCGGGGGTTCGAATTCGAATCGAGTTAAAGCTCCTATGAACCCCCGAGTGTCTATTGCATCCCCAGACTTACGACTAGAATCTGATTCAGGGGAGTTTATGTACAAACAAATGTTTCCAGATAAAAAATTTCGATGTAAAAATTGGTTTAGATACCTAATTCATTTTTTCCATACGTTAGAGTACGAAATTTCGAGGTAAGTCTGCTATGAACCCCCGAGTGTCTATTGCATCCCCAGACTTACGACTAGAAACTGATTCAGGGGAGTTTATGTACAAACAAATGTTTCCAGATAAAAAATTTCGATGCAAAAATTGGTTTAGATACCTAATTCATTTTTTCCATACGTTAGAGTACGAAATTTCGAGGTAAGTCTGCTATGAACCCCCGAATGACTATTGCATCCCCTGATTTTCGACTTGAAACTGTTTCATGGGGTAGTGTATGTATAAGCGAATATTTCCATTTAAAAATTTTCGATATAAAAATTGGTTTAGATATTTAAAATTACCATACGTAGGAGTTCGAAATTTCTAAGTAAGTGTCTTATGAACCCCCTGTTGGCTACTGCATCCCCTGATTTTCGACTTGAAACTTTTTCAGAGGGATAGCTTATGTATAAGCGAAAATTTCCAGATAAAAATTTTTGAAGGAAAAATTGGTTTAGATACTTAAAATATTACCATACGTAGGAGTTCGAAAGTTCTAAGTAAGTATCCTATGATCCCACTAAATGAAAAACTAGAAATAGCATGTTTATTACTATGTACTACGTAAATTATTATTGACGTCATTCTGCAAAACGGGCCTAAGAAATTATTAAATATCAGAATATATCACAACGTAACGTTAGACGGATTATTTATGTTGTAATACCTCTGGCAAATTTTGATGGTGCAATTCTAAAATTAATTCTTAACGTTAAAATTTTGAACCGAACCTAAAAATCTAGATACTAAATCCATTGTTTTTAACATTCAAATCGATTGCTTTGTATTGGATCACCTCAACCCCATGTAGAATATTTATTTGCATTTGTGGCTAGATTTTCAAATAGATGGTGGTTAAATACTACTGCAAAATGCCCTGGAAATATTTTAGCTCACCAATGAATCAGTCTCAAAACACTTTTATTGATTTGAGATATTTTTTTAAATGTAATCCACGTATCAGAGCCCTCTTGATTCCTCACCGACAATGAACTCTTCTGATCTCGAAGGAGTTCCAGAATCCGGTGTCGTACAATCGAATCGTTGCGCGGACTTTCAATTACGTTTTAGTCTTCCCCTCCCCCCCTTTCAACGTATGAGATACGTGACCGTCTGAAAATTTATTACATTAAATGGAAAAGTGGAGGGGACCAAACGAAAAAGTCAAGTTGAAGGACGTTGGAATAATGATACTATAAAACACCCACATCCGACATCTTGTGGTTTCTTACGGGTTAGTCAACTTTCGGGTTCGCTTATTTTCCTTTTTATTTTGTGTGTGAGAGGGCCATTGCGGTTGTTGCTCTCGAGGGGGGGGGGGGGATTTGGGGGAGACTCTCTTGTGTGTTATAAAAGAGAAAAAAGTCGTCTGGACAATTTGTTCGAATTTTGAAAACATATAATTGCAGAGTTATGGTTTTATTAATTTAAATTGGCATCAGCTTGTAAGTTGTTAAGTTACCTTTATGAATTATTAAGATAAGGCATTTTTTGAAAGATAAAATATGTATCTTATTATATGTATCTTGATATATGATAGATATATATGTTAAAACAAGTGGGGGTAAAATATTTACAGAATTTAAATACTCCAAATTCGAACTTGACTAACCTGCTTGATGCTTCACACGGGTGTTCAAGTTATTGTCAAGTATAAGGTAATTTTTTGTCCTGTAGAAAAGTAGTTCATAGTGTTTTTCATCACAATTTTCAGAACATCCTAAAAATAAAACCGAAATCACAAAAACTTTCAAGAAATTGTATACGTCAAGTTGAATATCTTGTCTAAAAGTTCACGTGGAAAATTCTAATTCTTACTAGGTTTTGTTAAATAATTTAGCTGTTTGTCAAAGGATATTAAGAGTCCTTCCGAATTATTAACCAATTTAACAAATAAACCAATAAACAAACCAATGAGGTGACGAAAAATTTAGAAAAATTATGAATTCCCAATTCGAACTTTTATAAATTCCCCAAGGAACTAATTTCCTTAAAAACTTCAGTTCTAGTGTCAGATGGTAGATAACTTATTGTCTGTAAAAAGTGTATGATTGCTTCCTTTGCTGCAATTTTCGTACTTATACCGGGGATATTCTAGTTATGTCCAGATTATGTAACATAAATATGACTTACGCCCTTCGTCGTGTTAGATAAGGGGTGTCCCTTAAGCGGAAATATCATTTTCATATGCTGGACTTTGAACAAAATCCATAAATTTTTGCTAATGTGTTCCGCAAAAAAAAGAATTTCAGCCGTTTTTAAAAAAACAAAGGCTATTCCAGTTTTGGCCTTAAACTAGAATACCATAGTTGAATCTCGCTGGGGAACTGGAGAATAAACAATGGTCACCCCATATATGGATATGGTAGCATATTTAATTACAAATTAATTGCTGTCGGATGGTCTATCTACTCCTTCCGGTAACCCCCAATCTAACACCGATTAAACAAAACCATCAATGGTGAACTAAAGGATAAATCTTTCTGTATATTTAATTCCCCGAAATTTATATCCCGAGAACGAATAGATACCATCAAACTTTCTTCATATTTATTTGCTATTATTGTTGTCCAACAGATGATCGGACGATATTTGCAACTACCCTTGCCAACCATCGAATAAACCCCTCCCCCCCTCTTCACCCGCAATCTGCTTGAAGATGTTTAAATACATTTTTTTCGGGGTTAATTATCAAACGGGTATTTGTTGGTATTATGGCAATTACTGACAATCTACGCGGAACATTGTGTTTGTTATGATTTTCTTAACTCCCTACGGTTAGACGGCTATACAGAGGTGCCCTATTCGAAAAGAAATTTGAAATTTCTTTATGGTCCGAATGTTTAACTTTGTTAATCCATCTGTTAAATTGATTGTTGTTATTACAATTTTTATGGATAAAGTTGGTAATGGCATTTGTAATTTGAGCCTTTACACAGTCCTTATTTGGATAAGGAACAGTTTCTAAAATGTATTCAAGATCTGATAATAAATGATCAATCTTTATGTCATTAAAGCTTGGAGGAATTGAAAATTTTGGGCTAAAAAAATTACCGTTACAATACAAGTTACAATAGTAACTCCACACATATCGCAGTTTATCGCCTGTAGTTTTGGAGTTACAGATGTATCGCAGTATATAGTTTTCTAATGTCTATAGTTTCCCCTATGTGGAAGGTATACGATCTGAAGTGCCCGTGTCTCGTGAGGTAATGAGTAGTGCAAAAATCATGACATCTGCGTCTACGGTTCACACAGGGCTCTATCTCAGGAATCGTCCTTTTGTCCCACTGTGCTTTTCCCAATTTACCAGGCCACCTCTTCTGTCAGGTCCAGATGGTTCTTTTCCTTGCCATCCTTAGATTTCCAAGTAAATTCGCCCAGCCTATATTACATATAATTCGCCTTTCGTTGGCCATTAGATCTACTTATCTAAAGTATTGGCGATTACCTGAACTGTTTTCGCCGATCTCGCCGTCAAATGAGCTCTATCAAGTTGATGTACATATCTTTTTCACTTTAATGCAGAACAGCAATACCACGTCCAAAGTGCCTCCCTTTTTCTGTTCCTAAGCCCTCCACTATTGGGCATGGTTCCAGTTAGCGAGCAGACACATTCTTCTGTTGTATTTACCATGTCTCTCATATAGTAGGGGAGTCCAAGAGAGGATTTTTTGATTTACTCGAGTGCGTCAGATTAATATAAGGGAGGATACCTTATATATTGATAAGTACCTCCAGCCAGTATGAGCTCTTAATATGGGGGGGGGTTCGCCAAGGGGAACCCGTCAGATTAGTAAAAAAAAATCGATCATCTGAAATACTCGAGCGCGTCAGATTAAGATAAGGGGGGTTAATTACTAACTAACAAGTGTCCATTTTGCTAATCTGACGATTTGAACGTAACCTAAGGGAGTGGGAGGGTAACAAAGTTGCAAAAAAGCGATGTGTGGATTTACTCGAGCGCGGTCGTTTTCTTTTTTATTCTAGAGGTAATTATACCAGAATAACAAAAAAATATAATCTGACGATTTTCGCAAGCCGAAAGTAATCAAAATCCTTAATTAAGAGCGTACAGCTATGGTAAAAGCTAAAGGTAAAATGGTGTGTCAGCGAATAAAGTCATTTCTATTTATGCGTCCACGAAAACAATTACATATTAAAAGTATCTGGTGAAAAAAGTACTATTCGATAATTCAGATAAGTGTTAGCGAAAATAATTAATTCTGATTCTGAGTCCGCGAAGAGTATAACACCTAATAATACGCGGCGATAAAAATAATTACTTAATAAGTGTCGGCGAAAAAAGATATTTCTGTTTGGGTGTCCGCGAAGAGTATAAGTCCTAATCATACGCGGCGAAAAAAAAAAGAATTCCTTAATAAGTATCGGCGAAGAAAGCTATTTCAGTTTGGGTGTCCGCGAAGAGTATAACTCATAATATTCCGTGGCGAAAACAATAAATCCTTGAAAAATTGAAAGTGAAACTAGGGATAAATCAACTTGATTTGATTTACCTGATTTCCTTTTGATTTTCCTGGGAATGTAAATGACAGTATTTACATTCCGTCGTCAAGGAAAAATAATACACGAATGTTTTGTGCCATTTTCATAACGAGCGATTTACGATAGCGGCAGCGTGAAAAAATTATTTAAAATCAGTTGGCATGGTTACCAAATTCTGACGTCACACTTTCCTCGAGTATTTTGTCACGACAAAATGCTCTGTTGCTTGGCTTATTCAACAACCAAGCGGCGCTGTGGACGATGCGTACCTGCTCACTTCAGCGCTTCCATTATTTTCCACAAGTCCCATAGCTGCTCTCCGTTGGTTTTGCAAGTGCTTCTCCTAGACATTCTGTTATTAGTCTCTTGTTTACATCTGTTCTAGTTTGTTTTTTTGTTAACCTATTCTCTTCTTCTTCTTCTCTTCTTGTTAATGTTAATGTTTCTTCTTTCCAATTAGCATTTTCAATGATTTTCTCATTAGGTTCTGATATAATCAGTATTACACCAAGCATTGGAGCTCAACAAATTCTAAGGATGTAGATACTTGCGCCATATTGTAGGGAATTTAATGAGGATTCTTATTTTCAAGTATTCAACATCAGATTTAACCGACAACTATTTTTTATTAATAATTTAACAAAAAAAGGTGTTTTTTCGTTTTTCTTTAATAGCAACGAGAGTATCGAAGTAATGACGAAAAAAGACGAAGAAAATGAGGCAAAAAATCAACCCGATCGGATAATTAGAAAAGGAGAAAATTTGAAAAAACCAAAATAATTGTCAATTTTTGAAAACTTCATAACTACGCGAGTTTTCATGCTGGCGAAAAATGCTTCTGAACTTAAGTGGCTATCAAAATGAAGTTAATATGTGCACAAAATCACCGGTTGAATATTCGGGAGGCCTTTTTTTCGAGAAGGCTGGATGCTCGGTGGGTAGTGCAATTCCAGTTTCTAAAAAAGATTCGGAAAGAAGAGATCGCACACTACAAGGCCTCTATTCCAGTTTTTGATAAAATTATGTGAAGTGGGTGTAAAATGCCCTCAAACATGGCAGAGTCGGCCGAGCGCCCGAAATTAGCGGAGGAGTGAGGGCGAGGGGAAGCGTATACATATAATATAGTAATAGCAAAGAATATAATAGCTACGCAGTAGAAGTATCACGCTTATGGCAGAAATTTGACCGCTAGGCGGCACTGTAAAGGTGTAATTTATTGAAAATAAGAGAACACCAATTAAATCGGTTCGACCGGGATGAGACTTGTTAAAACGAAAATACAACTACTGTTATGTGTGTGACAGCTAAACAGAGAATAATCTTTATTTTTCAAGTACTATTTTTATATGAACAATATGATACACTAGTAACGTGATATAGCGTTGAGTTGCATCTCCTTATCTTGGTTGACCGTGCGACTTGTACTCACGTAACTCCTCCCTCCTTAAGTGGCGAAAACAATGGAATTTGTTTTTGCCATAGGGTTGTCCTCTGGATCTTCTATCTTCTTTTTGAAGAACAATTTGATTTTCCTTTTCTTAATCAGGATGTATACGTTAGCGGCGATAAGTCCTATTATCCCAAGTCCCAGGACGAAACTCATGGTCGAAATGGTGAAGGGGTCGGTTTTTTTCCTCTTGAATCGGTAGCATTTGTTTCGCAGTGTTATTGATTTCGTATAGGTTATCGAAGTCAATGTTGGTGATATTGGTCGATTGTTAGTTTATCAATTTTGGAATCTCGGTGATCTCTAGCTTTGGTAAAATTAGCGGCTTTCCCTGTTGAATTTGTTTATTGTTGACGAATTTCTTGTTTCCGATCTGGAGTTCGCAGGACTCGGCTATTTTTATTAAACTGGGAGTGGCGATATCGAAAGATTGGTCCGTCTTGCATTTCGACAGGGCTCGTTCAGTTTCTTCCGCCATTATGATGACCTCTTCTTGGGTGATTTATTCGATTATGGATTCTTGAATGTTAACTTCGAGGATAGGGCCGTTTCTCGGTGGTTCCCCTTGGAATATCTGGATCGTACAGTTGTCTAGTTTTGGTGACAATAATAGGTGTCTTCTAGGACGGGGCAGGCTCAGGTCTTATAGTTGAAGTACTCCGTGCCAAATATTGGTATTCGGGGATGAACATTCGGTGATTTTGGACAATAGGAAATAGATGATAAAATTCTAGGGATTCAGGGTCGATTACTGGAACATGAATTGCGAACACTATTTTCTTATCCAAAAAGTGCACTTGAGTGCCTAAAAACTCATAAAACGCCAATGGATTCTTAGAAATTTGGAATTTCATTTTCTTTGTAAATTCTTTTTAGATGTTCGATCATTTCGAGAATTTCTTTTACAGATATTATTGAAGGATGTAGAGAATTGAGTTTCGAAAGTATAATAGCATTTTCTAAATTATCTAGGAATGATACAACGTTTTGATAATCTACGTGGATACCTGAAAGCAGACTCTGTAAACTAATGTATTGTCCAAGACCGATTATTTGACTTTCGACTGGTGTATGGAGTTTATTTAAATTTTCGTTAAGTTTATCCTGATTTCTTGATAAAATGGTGTTTGATTTATTATAGTGATCGATTAGCTTTTTAAAGAGAAGATATTTGGAGGTTAGTTTCGTGTGTGATTAATTTCTGATTTTCCTTTAAAATTTCAATCGCTTTGTCGTACTTGACTCCGTCTTCTGAATCTAAGTATCTGAATAGCCATTTGTCAACTTTGCCGATAATATTGACAAGTCCTCTTTTTCTTCGAATATTTGGGTGAAAGTTATCTAATTTTTTCCGGGCCATTTTTATTAAGAATTCTGCTCTGTTTAGAGAATTTCGTGCTAGTTTAATGTAAGAAATTGGGTTAGTTGCATTTAATTTTTCAAAATTTCTTTTTAGATAATTAAAAGCGTTTTCTAATGTATCTACTTGTTGGATTAATTCACTGAAATCTAAATAATGTAAAAATGTATGTTTACTATATATAGTTCTAGAATTTCCTAACTTAAGGGGTAGTAAGAGGTTTTCAAGTTTTGTGAGACGTATCTCGTTCCCACTGCCATTATTAACTTGTACCTGAAGAACAAGGCACAGGATCAATAGTCGTCTGTCCATTGGTTACCTGTAACAAGTTCGATTTGTCATTACGCGGTTTTCTAATTAGACTTTTATGATAGGTACCTTGGTTTGTTTTTAAATGAACATTACAACATTGACTTTCTTAAATTTTGATAATATTTATCTCTAAATTTAGTCCTTACGTATGCGGTTTGTTGTTTCGAGAAATCAGGTGGTTCTGAGCGTTCCTTGTTTAATTTTTCGATGACCTTTCCTTTTACTTAAGCGTTTCGTTCATGAACCTTTTTATACAGGTGTTTTACATTTTGTTTACGATCCTGAACATAGGTGGAAAGAATTAATTGATCATTTAATTAGTATATTAATAAGTCGAATGGATCTGGAGAATCGATATGTCCATTTATTATCTCGAACGGCGTTAATTTTGTGACCGAATGAATAGAGTTACTATAGCAAAGAACAGCGTGTTTTATTAATTGTTCGTTGGTTAATTCTTTATTTTCTTCCAGTAAACATCGATAGTGTTGTAATAAGCTTGAATGGAATCTTTCGACAGGAGAATTAGAATTACTGTTTTTATATAGAGCATTGATCCATTTCGATTTGATGAAAACCTGACGCTAGATCTAATGTTGAAAAATATTGGCTACGCCCTAATTTATCGAGTACATCGTTGATATTGGGTATTGTATAACGATCATCCATTGTTTTCTCATTGATTTTACGATAGTCTACGACTAGTCGCCATTTTTGTTGTCCTGACGCGTCTAACTTTTTAGGGACGATCCAAATCGGTGATGACCAAGGGCTATTTGAGGGTTGGATGACTCCTTATTCGAGCATCTCGTGGATTTGCTTTATTACTTCATTTTTGTGAATGTATGGATAACGATATGATTTTGTGTGTATCGGAATTTCGTCTTTAGTATTGATAATATGTTTAACTTTGGAAGTGAAAGTGAGTTTATCGCCGGGTTTTAGGAATATATCTTTAAATTTTTTGCGAATTTTAACAATTTCGCGTTTTTCTTCTGAATTCATGTGGTCTGTTCGAATTAAATTTTCAATGTCTGATTTGGGAATAATTTCCTCATCGTTCCTGAATTGATGATCTGTATTTCAATTTTCAAAAGTATTAATTTCTAAAGTCGAGTCATAAACTTTAGTTACATCTAATGGTTGGTCTAAGGTGAAAGATATGTGATCGTTTGTATAATTTTGAATTTCGACGGGTGCATATCCATCTTTTGCAAATGTTAACGTTTCTGGAATATACAAATTTTCTAAAAAGGTTTCCTGAATTAAGATTTCTCCGTTGTTTATATTTACTGGTAATTGTTTTAGATGTTTTTCTCTCGCATTTACATAGATGGAAAAATTTTATTTATTGTTTGGTTTACATTTAATAGGTATTTGTACATGTTCTCCAATTAATTGATCATAAGTTAAATCGATATTTAGATTCATGTTTATCAAATAAGTAAGACCTATTATACCATCGAAATAATCATGAAAGTCGAATAGAAGAAAGTCAATTGCGTAAAAGCAATTAAATTCTGGAAAAATTGGTACTTGAGCCTGATAATTTATGGTTTCACTACCTAATGTTGTTTTTATTACTGTATCGGATCTATAAATTCTGTTTGGATAATATCTTTCTATTATATCGTGGCGGATTATTGATTTTGAGCTTCCTGTATCGATCAAAAGTTTTAATTTTGTTTTTTCTGATATGGTATTGATCTGAATTAAAGTATTGATAATCGTTAGTGTAGTTCTTCGAAAGTGTATTTTGGGTTACGATCTACATTTTGGAAGTGATTATATGGTTTGTTTGGGCCTGGAGTATATTGATTGTTTTGTCTCATTTGAGTGGCATTAACAGATGGAATTCTGGAGTTGATTGACATCGGTTCGGGTTTTGGCAAAGGTTGTTTAGGGAATCGTCCTGGTTTGAAAACATTTGAATTCGGTCCGGGAGTTCCGAAAACTTTTCTATTAGTAAAAATTCGTCTAGGTGGCATCGGCTTAGGCTAAATATTGATTGGTTGACTGGGAAATGCCGGTTTCTGGTAACCGTTTTGAGATTGATTTCCTACGAATTGGTTTGAAAAATTTCTGTTTGGGTTGCCGAAGTTAGGCGTTGGGGTGTAGTTAAATTTTTAATTCATTGGAGAGTGATTTTGTTGGAAATTTGTGGGTGTGAAATTGATTTGTGGAAAAGTGTTTTTCGGAGCTGAATTAATTCTCGAATCGTTTAGATTACCGTATAATCTTTCGAAATTTTCGTATTCGGTGACATTGACTTACGCTAAAGCGTCTTCTAAAGTCGTGGGTTTTTTCAAATGCATATTATTCCTTAATGTTCCAGTACAGCCAGCCATAAAGGTATTTAAAGCAGTTTTATTATAATGATCGATCTGACATAATTTGTTATTAGCGTCAATGGTGGTGTCGTTACTAATTTTTTGAGCTACATCACTTCTCAGCAGTTGAAGTCTACTACCGAAAGTTAAGGGGTGTTCGCCTTTATAGGGTCTTATTCTAGTTAGTTCCTGAACTAAACAGTCTAGGTTACGTTTATCTGAGAAACTTGTTTAAGAGGTTCTTTCAATGTCTCCCACTTATTTAATTCGGTTCTTATGCCCACTAAAGTTTCAGCTTTCCCCACTAATTTTCCTTGTATACATTCAAAGATATGTGCATAAGTTCTTCGTTCTGATAGTTACTATAACTAGCTATTAGATTATCGCAACTCGTAAGGAATTTATTTAAAGTATTACTATTCCCATCGTATGGTTTTATATTATGTAATTTTGATTTGAAGAGATCCCAGTTGATTTGACTTATTGGTGGCATCTCTGTATTTTTTACTTTCTTTTTAGAATTTGGACAAGAAGATTCGTCGTCTGAATCGTTCGGTAATTGATCAGAAAGTTTGTTTTTATCTATCTCTAAAGCTAATTTTGAAATTTCGTATGCGTTCATTAGAGTTTTGCTCTTTTTTATTTATTTCTTCGTTATTTAACCTAACCTTACGTTCCTATCTTCCCTAAATTCCTGGACAAAGGGTTTAGGAGAGGCAAGAAAGGAATTTGGCACTTACGTGGTTCCTTCCTCCGATCCTCCGTTGCCGTCGTGGTAGCTGTGACGTTTGCCTGGACGAGTTTCCTCTAGAGCAGGATCTCGATACGTGGAAAGTCCCTCGTTGATCCGCATTCACTAGAGTTATGAAACAGTTTTTAGGCACGATGCGATTTTCACGAATTTCACAACCGTACGGATCCTACTGACTGCGCCATTTTCGTCGGTTCTATCAGCATGAGACATTTTAAAACCCGAAATTACAACTACTCTTACATGTGTGACAGCTAAACAGAGAATGTCTTTATTTTTCGAAGACAATTTTTATATCAACAATATGATACACTATTAACGTGATATAGCGTTGAGTTGCATCTCCTTATCATGGTTGACCGTGAGACTTGTACTCACGTAACTCACCGGGGTTTTTTTCACACCCAGCGTTGCCGACTGTTGTCATCCCATATTTGAAACGTTCGCAGCGTTAGCGGTTGATGGCGACCTGCTTAGTAATCCGATTACAATGAGGGTTAGTCCACCCGTCCAGTCCCCAACCCTTAGTGCCTAAAGGCCTAAGCCAACTTCATGAACTTTTAAGAATTGTAATAATTATTAGACTTAGATTTAGAAAAATATGTCATTTCAATCCGAAATATACCTACATATATTCAGCAAAATTGACTAAGGACGCTAAATACGATACCGCATAAAACATACAGGATTAACTTTATATAGAAAAAAAATAAAGTTTAATGTTAACTGTAAAAAAGACGAATTCTTTGAATGCATTATCTTTAATTGAAATATATATATATAAACTGCTATATATTTATTTCGGGTGTTAATGAACACCTTTCTTCCTAGGGATTTCCCGTTTACCTGTTGTCAATGGTTATAAAATGACAATTGTCTTCTTTCTTATTGGCAGATAGATAATAAAATTTAGAAATAAATCTCGTGCACATTGTTTCGATGCCCAGTGCTTTCGGGTTATTTCACAGACGCTGTTACACTTGTGCGTTTCACATTTTTATCTTTTTTTTTTTGAAATGTCGGGAAATATTTTAATTGTCGTGCTAGTCGGCGAGTGACGAAGCGGCGTCTGTTTCGAGTTCTTTATAAAAATTACGACATCTGTAGACAACGTATAGTAAATTGCGGTAAGTACAAATTGGTCGTTATTAATAATATTGGTAATTAGTGAGGGTGCGAAGGCGACGGACAATTCGAACATTCATTTTAGTTTTTATGTAACGTTTAAGGTATTTAATTCGGTATTTGTTTCAAAACCAGTTAACTTTAATGTTGGGGTTAACAAAACTCGTTATTTATTGTACTATTTTAGTAGGAAACGCATCATTAGCTGTGTTGAGTCCCGATGAACTACGAACGCGATATCTTTTCGAGCTACATTTTTCGGACGAGGATTTCAAGACAGAAAAAAAATTCGTCTTAAAAACGAAGCAATTCCAGAGGCAATGAAATGCTCGAACAGTGACGACCAGGAAGTTTCCTATGAGGTGAAAATGCTTCAACGTACCTACGAGAAGACAACTTTTACTTTCCAACTGTATACCCCACGTTACAGTCCCAAGGAACAAATCACAAGAGTAGCAACCATGACGTCGACATCTCTGGAAAAGGATGCCAAATTTTTGGGAAGTATTGTAGCATTGCAATCTGTTAACGTTTCTAGTAGAGAAATTAATGTTCGGAAAAGAATTCGTTACCAATCCAAAAAATTAAAAAAATATATAAGAAATGGGTATTTAATTTAAAGGAAAAATTAAGAAATTCTAAAAACGTTTATTTTCGCATATTACCTTTGTTAACTCTTCTGCAATAAACTAGCCAAAACATTTGTTTTAATGCAATTTAGGGGAAATGTGAGATAAGTATGGTCACGAGAAGAGCAACAATTTGCTGTTTCCTTCTTTTACAAATCTCCGGCGGCCTACTCCTTTTTTAGAAACCAGGGAATAATATTACCTTCAATTGCAACAATAGGTAGATGGATTTCAATTAATAATTTTCACACGGGAATTGATGAATGAATGAATAAGTTAGACTTAATAGAAGGATTTGAGGACTATGGTCCACTGGGTAAGACATCAAAAAAGGCCACTCATGTCTTAGATTTTTTTTCAATCAGGGGCCTTTATTTCAATTGAAAAATTCCACTAAGTAGGATAAATTAAAAGAACTGATTCCATATGTTTTGAATGAACTTATAAATATTGGATTTATAATGAAAGTAATTGTCTGTGATCCGGGAAGTAACAACCGGGGCCCCTAAAACTCTTAGGAGTAACTACCGAAAAACCATTCTTCATTTTTGATCGGAAGAAAATTATTTCCATTGTTGACGTTCCTCATCTATTTAAAAGTATTAGAAATAATTTATTATCTGGAGATTTCCAAATGAACAATAAACTAATATCATTAGATGTGATAAGAAAAACTTTTGCCATTGATATTAATTCACAAACAGCTAGGACATTAACAAAAATTACAGAACGCCATATTAATCCCAACTGTTTTGAAAAAATGTCGTGTAGATTGGCGTTTCAGATTTTTTTAAACACCATGTCGCCTGTAATAAAAAGTTGTGGTGAATCAAATTTGTTAAATAAAAGAGATGGCTTAAATACAGCAGAGTTTGTTAAGGATTTAAACAATTTATTTGACGCACTAAATAGCAAAAAATTATTTGACAAAAATACTTTTAATTGCGCGTTGAGTGACAAAATTATTGCTGTTATAGATATTTTAAAAAAGGGGGGGAAATATTTTCAAAAATTATGTATAAAGAAAACATACAGTACCAAAGGAAATAAAAGATTTGAAAATGAGATTCGACCACCTTGTTTCCATGGTATGATACAAACCTTAAACGGTATACTGATACTTTTAGAAATGGAAAAAGAAGACGGGGTTGAATTTATTTTAACAAATAGGTATAGATTGAATCGATTTTTTGGAAAATTTTTTTTAGTATAATAAGGCATCGGGGAGGTTGGAATTTAAATCCAACCTCAAAATCGTTTAGATTAGTATTTAGAATTCAAAGTGTGACAAAGTTATTGAAATCGTCACTTTCCTCAAATTGTGAGCAGGATCGTGGTAATCAAATTGTTTTAAATCCCCTTCACGATAAGACTGTTACCGACGTTACCGTTCAGGAAAAAAACGATTTTACTTATTAAGTAAAATCGTAAAAAAGTAAGTCTTGTCTTATTAAGTTAACGTCTTTTTTACGCTGCCAGGGCCAATTTGGACGGGACCTACAGTTTAACGTGGGCTCCGAACCACGGGTCCTCGAGCACGGTTGTATCCCCTTAAGGCTTTCACCCCAGTTGACCCACTCCGTGCTCTACCGACTCAGGGTGTGTGTATCCTAGTCCCGCCCTCCTACAGGATATCTGATCCTATCCGGCCTGGCTACCGGCGTGAATAGGAACGGGATTTTGGATACATTTTACACACTTCCCGCAACACACACAACACCCATGGATTACATGGAACTCAAACCCACAACGACGATGACCGCCTGATTCAAAACTTGCGCCTTAAACCACTCGGCCCCCGCTGCCCCCAATTTGACTTTAAACGACGAAATGTTAGATAGTCAGATCGACAGTTCAATTGACATTTATAATACATTAGACGACTGTGACTGTGCTGTTACGTATTACGCCGGTTATTTACTTAAAAAAATTTTAGACAAATATCCCTGTTGTGATTGTCGAACAAACTTTCAGTCTTCTACTGATAATATTCTCTCAGAAAATAGACAATTACTTTTGTTACACAAGAATTACGGTGCACAAGAATTACGGTGGTAATGAAAAAATAGCAATAGTGTCGCCTTCACTTGAATTTTGTGAAATTGTTGTAAAATGTATGAAAATTTTTAAGTTATATTATGAGAAATATAAAGGAGAAAATTTCATTGGGATAAAAATTAACAACAAAAACATGCAAAAATTGCAAAAATGGATGGCATCAAATAGTAGCCATTGCTATGATCATAAATATCTTTTCATATCACGTCTAGTGAACACCAATTTATTTAAATTTATTAAATGGTCCAGTGGGAAATCAAAGACATTTAAACAAAAAAATTCTAATTTAGAGAAGAAATAAATTATATGTTGATTTTACTGACGTTTTAAACAATGTCTGTAATTTAATACATGCCTTATGTTCGTGATTCATGTTTTCTTTGTTTTTTTTATCAATATATTATTGTTCATTGTGTTTGTGTACTGTATTTGTATTGTACTGTATTTTCTTTTTATTACATGTATAAAAATGTTAGCCGTTGAATTTAAATTTTAACCATTATATTGTTACAATTTCTTTATTTTAAGAGATTTTGAAAACAATTATTTATGATTTACATTGGTTTAACTGCAATTATTATCTAAAATAATTTTACCAATTATTGTAGTTGTTAGTGTAGCATTGAAGTAAAATGTTTTGCAGCAAAACATCTATTAAAATATTTATAATAAACATAAACATGTCTTATAAGCTTAAACTCGTCGTTTTATTGTCGGAAACCTTTCTTTCGTAAAAGATTCATTCTTATTCCGCATACATTAAGGGTTTGTCCAATTCCCTTACATACATACGTCTCCTTCCGACCTTCACACAATACAAGGATTTATAATTATGGCCAGGTAGATAATACCAAAGATAATACCAAAGAATATAATATCCAATGAGATATTATAATGAATATCCCGTTGAGATCGATGGATGCCAACTCGAACGGGCGCACTCGAATTGCGGCGCGAGGACCTGCAGGTACATCGGTTCTGAAAAAGGGATATAATCCCTAACCCGAATTGCGGCGCAGCAAGTTAGGCGATACCTCTACCTACTGGAATGTTAATTTAACGTTAATTTTAAATAACTCCGGTGTACCTCCCAAAATAGGTAAATTCGTACCTGTGTGATTTTATAAAAAATAATGCATCGAACTTTTTTCGAACTATTTTCGTTCTATTCGCTATCGCTTGTTAAAGGGCAAGGATAAACAATTGAGGTTTAGTAAAACGAACAGGACCGATGACCGAGTTTATAAATGTGAGATCCGTGCCGCAATTCGGGTTACAGCAACAGGTAGAAAATATTTCTTCGCCGCAATTCGGGTGGGGTATAAGCGGACAGGGCTATCCGCGCCGCAATTCGGGTGCACCGACTCGAACGTGAGCGACGAAAGTTGGCATCCATTTAGGGGTCTGAAAATTTAACACGGGATGAGTCTTCTACTGCGTAGCTATTATATTCTTTGCTATTACCAAATAGCAGACAATTTACTGAAACCAATCATTTAACAGAGAAAAATGCTTCAGGTTATTATGAAAGATAAAAGCTTTTGTTAATATAGTTGCATAGTAAATTTATATTCTTTGGTAATAGCTACTGTAATAGAAGCGATATACGCTTCCACTCGCCGGCAGCGATGCCCTCACTCCTCCGCTAATTTCGGGCGCTCGGCCAACTCATGCCATGTTTGAGGGCATTTTACACCCACTTCACATAATTTTATCAAAAAACTGGAATAGAGGCCTTGTAGTGTGCGATCTCTTCTTTCCGAATCTTTTTCAGAAATTGGAATTGGACTACCCACCGAGCATCCGCCTTCTCGAAAAAAGGCCTCCCGAATATTCAACCGGCGATTTTGCGTAAACTAATAATTAAACAGCGCCGTGTTTGTGCACATATCAACTTCATTTTGATAGTCACTTAAGTTCGGAAGCATTTTTCGCGCCATCATGAAAACTCGCGGAGTTATAAATTTTTCAAAAATTGAAAATTATTTTGGTTTTTCCAAATTTTCTCATTTTTTAATTATCAGATCGGGTTGATTTTCGCCTCATTCTCTTCGTCTTTTTACTACCTACAAATTGTCTCTTGATACCGTTGCCATTACTTTGATACGCTCGTTGCTATTAAAGAGAAACGAAAAAAAAATACGTTTTTTTTTGGTTAAATTGTTAATAAAAAAATAGTTGGCGGTTGCATCTGATGTTGAAAAATTGAAAATATGAATCCTCGTTAAATTCCCTAAAAAATGGCACAAGTCGCTACCTCCTTAGAATTTTGTCACGAAAAAATGCTCTAATGTTTAGTGTATACATCGAATTTTAGTCTCAGCATTCTCATTTTCGACGCACTCTAGATTGGTTTGCAATATGTTTTATTATTCTGTGAATTTATGTCGCAATCCTGAATAATCTGTAGAGACCTAAAATCACCATACTTCACCAACCGACCAGCGGCGCCACTGAAAAATTAACTGAAAAGTAAATTGTAATAATTCAAAATGATAAATTTCGTTACACTTCTCAAAATGATTCATAAGGAAGAAATAACGATCAACTCAAAGCCAGGTTGAAAAATAATAACAAAATGGTCAAGCTCTCAATAATCATATTTACGCTCTGGTCATGCGTAAATAGAAAACACTATTAAAACGCCACTGGCAAAGAATGCACAAAATGCTAAAACTGTCAATTTTGAAACACTGCCAACCAAAATTTAGTAGCAACCACGCATGCCAACAAAATTCGGGTACAGGAATTAAAAAATGCACTTTATAAACTAACCCTATGGACGGTACCCTGCACGTTTGAACAACTCGACGTTGCCGAAGGTGTTCCTCTTCACGACCCCGCTCTTTGCAGTCGGTGTTAAAAAAATAGGTTGCAAAGTATGCAGGGTGTTAAAGTATGATCCGTAGATGAAAAGAGTTAAAATCATAACCACGAATTATTGTTTATAACAAAATGGCAGCCAAAAAACCGTAAATATTGCAAGAAAATAGGTTTTTTTCTGTTTCTGGCAGAAACTATAGGAGATATCGTGTTGACTACAATAAAAAAGTTGTAGAGAATTTAAAAACCTTTGAAATGAGTCCTACCGCAACTCTGTAATTGCATTTTTCGCCGAGAAAACCCGAAAAAACTAAAAAAAATACGCGTTTTTTGAAAATTCGTAGCTCCTACAAATATGAACCTACAGCACGCGCTCTTTGGGAAATAGTAGCTGTTGATATGCTTATTAAACAGGTAAAAATCTGGACCATATCGGATGTATCGTTTGGCAAATATACACAATTCATTTTTTTGGACCGATTTTTCACTTGCTCATTCTTGCTCGTACGTCCGATTGCAATTTTGAAAACTGTTTTGGAAACTTCAGAATCTTAGCTAAAAATCGTATATTCCAACTATTTGTTACAAAACCGTTAAAATGGTCTAAACCGCATTCGAAAATTGAGTAAAATTTAAGAATTCGCGCTAGTGCCGAAGATTCCTCCTCAGATTCCACGCGGAATGCCCCCTCCATTACCCCCGCGCTTCGGCACAGCGCGAATTCTTCCGTTTTACTCAATTTTCGAATGCGGTTTAGACCATTTTAACAGCTTTGTAGCAAATAGTTAGAATATACGATTTTTAGCTAAAGTTCCGACGTTTCTAAAACAGTTTTTAAAACTGCGATCGGGCCTCCGTACGAGCAAGAATGAGCAAGTGAAAAATCGGTCCAAAAAAATGAATTGGGTATATTTGCCAAACGATACATCCGATATGATCCAGATTTTTACCTGCTTAATAAGCATATCAACAGCTACTATTTCCCAAAGAGCGCGTGCTGTAGGTTCATATTTGTAGGAGCTACGAATTTTCAAAAAACGCGTATTTTTTTTTAGTTTTTTCGGGTTTTCTCGGCTAAAAATGCAATTACAGAGTTGCGGTAGGACTCATTTCAAAGGTTTTTAAATCCTCTTCAACTTCTGCATTGTAGTCAAAACGATATCTCCTATAGTTTCTGCTAGAAACAGAAAAAACATATTTTCTTGCAATATTTTACGGTTTTTTGGCTGCCATTTTGTTATAAACAATAATTCGTGGTTATGATTTTATGCCTTTTCATCTACGAATCATACTTGAACTCCCTGCATACTTTGCAACCTATTTTTTTTTTTAATGCAAAAATGACCACTTTTAGAGCTCTGCTGGTTGGTCTAATTGTCTGCCACGGGCAGAATATCTCGAGCATCTGACCCGTCAGACAATCTAGCCTCCGCGTCACAGACGGATTGTTGCCCTCGAATGGAGGGTCTTTCCTATGTTAGGCGCAAATGTGCTTTGCTGCCTACTGTTTGCGTTCTTTTTAGAGTTGTATAATTTTTTTTCCAAGTGTCAAACATCGTTGTCATTCAAAACTTGGTTAGACCACCCCGAAGAAGCTAACAAACAGAAACACGTGTCGGTGGTTACCGTTTCTTAACGGAATTAGACGGGCAAGTCGTGAGTTTTCTCTTATATATATATATATATATATATATATATATATATATATATATATATATATGGTACGTTCCACGCCGAATTTAGATTTTTTTTTTAGATTTGGCCCAAAATCAACTAAATCGTTCCTTTTGGGCCCCCGAAACACCCCCTAAATTTTTAGGGCCACAAGTGGAATAGAACTCAAGTTATGGATAATTGAAAATTGAAATTTTCAGGTTCGGCTCCAAAACAAAAAATTTTCAACCATCCATAATTTGTAAAAATACCCATTTTTGTGGAAAAAGTTTCAAACAAAAGTTGTTTGCAATGCTTTAAACTTTCGGAAACTGCTAAAAAAAGTTCATCCGACATGGTTCACTAATGACGAGTCTTGGCGCCATTAGTCGTCAGGCCGCCAAAAAAAAACATTGTCAGCTTTCCTGACCAAAAAAATCAGGAGCGTAGCTGGATTCGATACAAAACTTTTCAGCCCAAACAAAAGTTAGCCAGACCTAAGGGCTTCGAGAAAAAAAATGGGTTTCAGGTTCAGCTTCAAAACCAAAAATTTTCAACCATCCCTAATTTGTAAAAATACCCATTTTTATGAAAAAAGTTTTAAACAAACGTTGTTTGCAATGCTTTAAACTTTTGGAAACTGCTAAAAAAGAGTTCATCCGACATGGTTCACTAATGACGAGTCTTGGCGCCATTAGTCTTCAGGCCGCCAAAAAAAAAACATTATCAGCTTTCCTGACCAAAAAAATCAGGAGCGTAGCTGGATTCGATACAAAACTTTTGAGCCCAAACAGAAGTTAGCCAGACCAAAGCCAAACAAAATTCCATTGAGCCCCCAGAAATCCACTGTTTGCCAGTTAATCTCAAACCATGAGCGACATTTTTTCTAGAAGTTGACTGGGGATCAACATCACTAAGGTTGGCATGCTATTTTTATATAAATAGAGCATTTTCCAAGTCCCCGGCGGGTCAAAAACTCAAAATTCCTCAAAATACTTGAATTTTGATCCCAGATGACTTCGCTTGACGCATATTTTTTATCCAAGAAGCGACTCTCACCCAAATTGTTGCTCTTGTTGATGTTTTTGAAGGTCCACAACGGTTGACGACAACGCTGAAGCAACCTTCCACAAGAATTGTTCTGGAAATTTGAATTTTCAACACAAATCTTCAAATTTGGGACCAGCCCTTAGGTCTGGCGAACTTCTGTGTGGGCTCAAACGTTTTGTATCGGATCCACCTACGTTCCTGATTTTTTCGGTCAGGAAAGCTGATAATGCTTTTTTGCGGCCTGACGAATAATGGCGCCCAGACCCGTCAACCGTGAACCGTGCTGGATGAACTTTTTTTTAGCAGTTTCCAAAAGTTTAAAGCATTGCAAACAACTTTTGATTAAAACTTTTTTCATAAAAATGGGTATTTTTACAAATTATGGATGGTTGAAAATTTTTGGTTTTCAAGCTGAACCTGAAAACCATTTTTTTTCTCGGAGCCCTTAGGTCTGGCTAACTTTTGCTTGGGCTGAAAAGTTTTATATCGAATCCAGCTACGCTCCTGATTTTTTTAGTCAGGAAAGCTGATAATTTTTTTTTTGCGGGCTGACGACTAATGGCGCCAAGACTCGTCAATAGTGAACCATGTCGGATGAACTTTTTTAGCAGTTTCCGAAAGTTTAAAGCATTGCAAACAACTTTTGTATAAAACTTTTTTTATAAAAATGGGTATTTTTACAAGTTATGGATGGTTGAAAATTTTTGGTTTTGGAGCCGAACATGAAAATTTCAACTTTCAATTGTCCATAACTTGAGTTCAATTCCACTTGGGGCCCTAAAAATTTAGGGAGAGTTTCAGGGACCCAAAAGGACCGTTTTAGTTGATTTTGGGCCAAATCTTAAAAAAAAAATCTAAATTCGGCGTGGAACGTACCATATATATATATATATATATATATATATATATATATATATATATAATGGCGGAGTTAGTTGATCGTACTATTTGACAGTTTACTGAATACTCAGAATCTCTCTCATCTTTTAGGAATCATCGAGGTGAGATCTGTGGCTGCAGTTTTAAACCAACGGAGAATACGCCTTAATTTAGACATTTATAATTACTGTATAGAGTAACACAAAAAAAAAACAGGCAAAAGGAAAAATAATCCAATTTATTACAAACGACAAAATAGCGTTTTTCACATATAATTTATTGAAAAGTTTGGAAACCTTCCAATGGAAATAAAACCATTCGAATTACCCTTCACAATTACAATGATTCCATAACAACGTTTGAGCATTTCCCGCAATTGGAAAGGAGAAACGTACAACGCATCCATTCGTCGATTCGACTCTGGAAGGCTATTTAAAAGATTTATGTTGGCACTTCTTGAGTTATTATTTACCCGAAAAGTTTCTGTTTAATCTCCTGAGACACCGTAGATTATCTTTTCGTTAAGTTCTGTTTATCGGCCAAAGAAAACTGGTGCGAGGCGAAAGTAGAGAGATGTCGAAAAATTCCCTTTCCAAATAAACTCTTATTATCTTAAACTAGATTAACGGTGTGGATTGCTGAGCACACTGAGACAACTCATTAAAAAGGAACTGCCCAGCATGGGTTAAACGCTTTTTCCAGAGTCAATCTTAGGTATGCAACGCCAAAAAAACATTTAGAACTACGTATTTATTAAAGTATTTAGGCATCGCTGTAAGGGGAAACTAACATAATGGGAGTGGGATTCGCATGGTCCGCTCGAACAAATATCTGTAGACGTGATTTTTCTGTATTGGGACGATTATATGGATTTAAATTTTTGACTGCTTCTGAAATAGAATTTAAATGAACTTTAAGCCTACATTCTAAGGGTACGAACATACCGAAGATGTCGCGGTCGATGTCGCGGTCGATGTCGCGGTCGATGTCGAAACAAACCTTTATTTTCTTATGAAAGCGTACATACCAAAGATGTTTCACCCATTCACCCTCGCCGCCTATCATGGCGGTTTACAGCGCGGTCGATGCCAGATCAAAATAGTTTGTTTTACATCGCGATCGAGCTGTTGATCGCGATGTAACTCGCACGTTCATTGGTGCTCTTCAAACCACGTGACATTTAGCTGGAGGGAGATACGGAAGGCAATTTTATTTAGGTACTGAAGACGGGCGAATTTCCGTATTCCTTCTCATTGCGACGTATTGTTACTACTAGTTTTTCTTCGCCAAGAATAGGGTTTGTATGGTAGTTGTTATATGTGCAAAGTTCAATTCTTGTTTTTACATTGTCATAGATATACTGGAACGTATCAAGAGTCATTCTCATGTACGCAAAAAATTTATCTGGATGGTTTTTTAACTAATTGAAGAGATGGTGATATTCACCTAAATATTGTCTTTTCTGGTTTATGGGATGAACATTAAATTGGCGATTTGATGAATTACAGAGAATCCACCACTTTGCACTTGAAGACATGTCATAATCACTGTCACTACTATCGCTGTTGTACATTATTTCAGTACTTTTTAATAAATAGACAAATCAATAAACAACGTTCCCGTCGTTCCCCGAGTAGACTGCAAGGAACACTTAAGAGGACTGGTACGCGTAGCCGTCTTATGGAGCTTTGCGTACATTTTTGCCGACATCCTGTGTCTGTGTTAGTCATTTTTTTGTCAATCATGTTGAACTTATACAACGATTAACTTGTCTAGTAATGAGCTATTTACTCCATTTTTTCAAAATTTTTCTTGAAAAGATGTAAATTTGAAGTAAAGGTAGACATTAAATGGTGGCTCTTTTAATATCTAATTTAAGTAGTTATAAAACACTTTCTGCAAAATTGAAGAAAATAGCTCAATAATATAATCTTTTTCTGATCGATTGCAGTAAAAATTATTTTAATATCTGTCATAATAAAGATGTAGGATGTAATTAAAGATTTGCATGCAAATCCATGTTTTACTCGTAACGTTCATCGTCTGTCATTCTATTCTCGTCACTCTCAGATCGCAGGCCGTATTTCTTTTCTTGTTTTCGATGCTCGGCTACCTAGGTAGGAAGGTGGGAGTAAAGTAATAAAGATAAGAAAGAGAGAAAGAAAGTCCCTTCGTATTGCACATCATGTGATCGGGGTTTCGACTGGAGATTATGGCAGAGTTTATAATTGCATAATGAAAGCGTTATTCTATTTTGAATAGTTCAAATTAACTTTATATGTAGTACAGGAGGTTTGTATAAAAATTATCTTCACATCACCTTCGGTGATAGAAATATTTTTATATCATTATAAATTATGTAAATTTACGGCTGCAGCCGAGGTGCGTCCCGCGGTCATAAACGCGACCCTTTGGTTGCCTAGGTGCGTCCTGCGGTCAAAACGGCCATAGCCGAGGTGCGTCCCGCGGTCAAAACAGCCGGGCACACGACAACTGAGCCCCGTGGTCAGAAAATTCGAACGATAACGCTAATCCCACCCTACAATTGAGCCCTGTTATACCCCAAGTCCACATGACAACTGAGCCCCGAATTAAAATGCTGAGTCTAGAATAAAAATAGTTAGGTAAGGAATACGAAAATTACGGGAAATCCCATGTTCATCGCGATAATATTAAAGGGCAAGAGGGCAAGGAAAATCAATCAAGATACAAATATTATGCCTAACTCGACACCGACGCCGTCCTTTTTTGAACCGCCGGACGCACCTCGGCCATCCCATTTTAAACCGCCGGACGGACCTGGGCTATGAAATATTATTGCCGGGACGCACCTCGGTCATTTTACTGACCGCGGGACGCACCTCGGTTCCACCGAAATTTACATCGAGACAAAAAAGTAGGAATAATAATTAAAATATTAAGACCAACTAAGTAATTAAAACAACATTTTGCTCACTTCTTATAACATAAATATAAGCAATAATTTTGTATAATATATTGTCTTTGGTAGTAGGTATCTTGGTATACTACCTATTTAAAAAGTCACTGGTGTGGCATTAATGTGATAAATTTATCAGTATTACAGTCTGGTATGTTAAGTATGATTAATTCTCGGTAGTTTAATAGTTTTAATTATTTAGTAATTAATAGTTTTCACTGTATCATCGTAACCATAATAAACGTCACCCAATTGTTGAAGATTGATAATTTGTATTACATTCATAAATTAAGAATGTATTGTTGTGCTCACATGTGATGTAATATCTTGTAATGAAAGTAATGATTGTTAATTGTGAAAGTAATGTATTGATGCCAAGTAATTTTACAACTGGAGATAAGTAATGGGTTGACAAATGTCATTATTGTAGATTATCCTGGTTGTTAACAATTTTAAAACCCCTCTTGTAAGGGCATGGGCGCCCGCAGGATTTAGTTCCAGGGGGGGCCAAATTTTTATTCAAAAAGAAATCAGAAATCTGTATCTAATATAGCGAAAATGGAACAATTACCTACAAAAGAAAAAGTGCATGTCTAGATCTTCCTTGATCTCCTCAGCGGTCATATAAAAAATATACGAACAATGCCGAACACCTTTTTTAAACATATGGAAAAAACGTCAGTCCACAATTCAACTTTAACACACATTACGTTTAAATACCTATATAGCCAGCAAATATATACATATATGTATAATATGCACGGTAGCAATAATTTAACAAACATTATTTTGTTAATATTTCCGTACTCAGTTTTTTTAAGATATCGCTCGTTCCACGCCGAATATGAGATTTTTTTTAGATGTAGCCCAAACTGAAGGAAAATATTCCTTTTGGGCCCCCGAAACCCCTTCTAAATTTTTAGGACCCCAAGTGGAATAAAACTCAAGTAATGGACAATTGAAAATTGAAATTTTCAGGTTCGGCTCCAAAACCAAAAATTTTCAACCATCCATAACTTGTAAAAATACCCATTTTTATGAAAAAGTTTCAAACACAAGTTGTTTGTAATGCTTTAAACTTTTGGAAACTGCCAAAAAAAGTTCATCCGACATGGTTCACTGTTGAAGAGTCTGGGCGCCATTAGTCATCACGCCGCCAATAAAAAACATCATAAGCTTTCCTGACCAAAAAAATCAGGAGCGTAGCTGGATCCGACACAAACCTTTCGAACCTAAACAGAAGTTCGCCAGACCTTCGTCTGGCCCGTCTAGCCCCAAATTTCAAGATTTGTGTTGAAAATTCAAATTTCCAGCACAATTCTTGTGGAAAGTTGCTTCAGTGTTGTCTTCAACCGTTGTGTACCTTCAAAAACATCAACAAAAGCTACAATTCCGGTAAAAGTTGCGTTTTGGATGTGCGTCAAGCGAGTCGTCTGGGCTCCAAATTCAAGTATTTTGGGGAATTTTCAGTTTTTGAGCCGCCGCGGACTTGGGAAATGCTCTACTTATATGAAAATACCATGCCAACCTTAGTGACATTGATCCCCAGTTAACTTCTAGAAAAAATGTTGCTCATGGTTTGATATTGACTTAGCAAACAGTGGATTTCTGGGGGGCTCAATGGAATTTTATTGATATCAAGCGATTTTTGTAGGATTTTACCATTTGTTTCCCTCGGAGCTCATAGGTCTAGCTAACTTCTGTTAGGGCTCAAAAGTTTTGTATCAAATCGAGATACGCTCCTGATTTTTTTTGGTCAGGAACGCTGACGTTTTTTTGCGGTCTCAGGATTAATGAGGCCTAGACCCGTCAACAGTGAACCTTGTAGGATGAACTTTTTTTTAGCCGTTACCAAAAGTTTAAACCATTACAAACAACCTTTGTTTGAAAATTTTTTCATAAAAATGGGTATTTTTACAAGTTATGGATGGTTGAAAATTTTTGGTTTTGGAGCCGAACCTGAAAATTTCAATTTTTAATTTGTCCATAACTTGAATTCTATTCCACTTAGAGCCCTAAAAATTTAGGGAGAGTTTCGTGGGCCAAAAGAACCATTTTCCTTCATTTTTGGCCACATCTAAAAAAAATCCAAAATTCGGCATGGAACGAGCGATATATATATATTTTTTAATTATTTATTTTTTGGTATAATAAAGCATAGGTGGGTAGGTAGGTACTTACTAAGATGTAAATGAAAACAATATATCGTAGATAAAGTTTACTAGACGGTTGCAGAACCATCTTTAAATAAAGATTGCAGCTTCCTTTTACCATTTGCGAATTTTTTTAAAACTTTTTTAGCAAAATCATGATAGCTAGCAATTCTTTCTCTATCACTTTTAATCTCATCGCTAGTCCATGTAAGCGATCGTGAGTCATCGCTTGGGACATGTAGATCTCAACCCTTTTAATATGACGAAGCGTGGAAAAGATCTCCCAATTGAGTAGATGGTAAAGTTAGCAAAATAAAAAACGCCCTTCTAATAGATGGGTAAAAGTTTGAATGCTTAATTACATTTTCTAAAGATATGTTACTGGTTAAGTTTAATTCTGCCAGATACTCTTTCCAGCTCTTAGAATCCTCTTTAAACTTGTCAATATTATACAGTTCTTCGATTCTTCTAATATATGCATCTTTCAAAAGTTAGTCATAACACCAAACAAAAATCAAATCATTTTCTCTCAATATTCTTTAAGAAATATTTAAATAAAAAAATCTATGCCTCGGTGGGGAATACTTTCTTACATCAAAATTTATGTCCCACAAGTAGAGAAGATCAAGACTAAAGAAATTGTGGTTATGACGCATATAAAAGGAATGAATAGTTTTATTCAATGTTCAATGCTATAACCAAATAAGCGTGTGCTGTGCGAGGATCGAGGATGTCTCACCCTCGCCGCGTTTTCCACACGCGCGGGTTGCTTTCAGTAGTGGGGATGTAGTGGGGATGAGACACATATCGATTAAAACGTGTGTCTTGTAGTACTTCGGATTTTAACATCGACGCTGTCGAAAAATGTACCAATCCTCTTAAAGGAAAAGCATCTTCGGTATGTTCGCCCTCACATCGACATCGACCGCGACGTCGACCGCGACATCGACCGCGACATCGACCGCGACATCGAGGTATCTTCGGTATGTTCGTACCCTAAGTTGCAATTACCTAAAGTACGACAGTTATATTTTAAAAATACTTTAAGAAGAGAAGGATTAAAATAATATGTAACCTTAATAGGGAGACCCCAGTTAACTGTACGGCGCCTGTGTGATGTGTGATGTCATTCCTAACGGTCGCTCTTACCTTTTTTGAACAAAGGACGGTCGATACGTAAAAATGTGTAATTACAAAATATCCTTGCCGACTCCAGATTTTCTTCAACCAGTTATTGTGAAAAAAAAAGAAATGGAAAGGATTATAAAAAAACTTTAATTGTCTATACCTATGTATTGCTAAGACCTTGTGTCACTTAAACGACAACCCGATTACACTTTTATTTGTGATTAAACACCCACTAAGGTTATCGACTACATGATTGGTAATGATTCACGGTTCGCTATACTAATTTGTTTACAAGGAAGCTTATACCGAGCGGTGAATTTTAATTGGCCGTTTAAAAAGAAATAAGTTGCAGTGCGGTACAAGCTAACGATCTGGTGTTTTTTTTTTCAGGTGAGTGCGAGTGCTGGGGCTCCGCCGTGGCCGGCTGGACTAAAGGGAAAATCTACGTAGTAAGTCCATATTTGGTGGATCAGTCTTATTTTGTACAAAAAAATTAAAAAAAAAAACAAAATGTTGGAAATTGATGTACGTTCAGTATGTTGTAATTTGGATTCAATGAAGGGAAAATCCAAGTAAGTCATATTTTGGGAATTGAGTGTTGAAAAATTTAAAAAATAAAGCGAAATGTGGAAAATTCACTTAACATTTTATTATAAGTACAGTATGTACTTTATTTATACTTCAGCTTAATGCAGAAATTAAGTTATGTTTTGTGAGTTAAGTGTTAAAGAAGTTAAATCGAAATAATAATCGAAAAGTCGTTTGGGAAGTTCATATATGTTTAATATTTCCTAATTCGGACCAAGTGTAAGGAAATCTCAATGCAGTAAGTTGTAGTGTGTAAATAAATCTGTTTAAAAAGAAACGCTACAAACCAACCAAAAAGAAATTTCTTTCAGGATGTTATAAATTGGGCGGAGTAAAAGGGAAAATTCATGCAGTAACTCATATTTTGTGAATTTAGTTTAGAAAAGTTAAAATGTAACCGAAGAGGAATTGGGAAGCTCCTATATATTCAGCAGTTTCATTTTGAATCGATTGAATGAAGCCTACGCAGTAAGTCATATTTTGTAAATTAAATTTTATTTTTAAAAAGTTCAGAGTCAAGCGAGATATTTGGAAAGTTCCTATAAGTTTACAGTACGGTATAATTTAGTTATAGTTAGTATTTAGTTAGTAGTTATAATTTAGTGAAAGGAAGATGCGGTAAGTCATTTTGTGAATTAAGTCTGATTTTGAGAAGAAATAAAACACCACAAGGAGAAACGATAGAAATGTTGGTAATATCAATATTTAATATTTTGAAGTGGTTTACTTATCCTTAAACAAAATGGCAACACTCGATTCTTGTCCGAGCTGTTATACCGTGCTCATGTAAAATACGGAATATAGTTTATTAATGATATTAAATTTTTGTGAGATATTTGCTCGGACAGGTCGATTTTAGTTTTTATAAAACCTTTTTTTTACAACAGCAAAAAGTGGCGTTATAGATTTTCGAGTGAAGAGTTTTTTTAAACGGAAACTGCTATATCTTCCCTTAATTTACCTTTAAATTTTCATGGAATTGTCGTCGAAGAAATCGTTCAATGCATTATTATTACAAACAATCATGCAATTATAAATAAACGAATGAACTTACTCATGAAATGCTTCTTAAGAATGATTTCCAAAAATCAATGTATGCATGGATGTTAAATAAGCACATTTATTGAATACTAAAATAAACCATGAATAACAAAAATGACCAAGCTATTACTACTACAACAATTTTAATATTTATTGGGTGTGATCACCTTACAAAAACACCAAATGAAGTTACTGCCAATTTTAACGTTAAATACCTATCGAGAATTGATTTATCACACAATTAACGCTTAGCAAAATTTCAAAGAAACTTGAGTCGGATGACGTTACAAATCATTCGAAACATAGCGATTCAAAAAGTATGACTGAAAACTAGTAACTCTTATGTTCTTTTTGGAGATAGAAATAGATCCAAATTGTTACTAAGAAGAGAACAAATATTCTTTAAAAATTCAACTTGTTCATGAGCGGAATGAACGTGAAACAGTGGAGCATATACTTAAGTCAATAAATGTTTCCATTATCACATAATCACCAGAAATGCAGGTACTGGAGGAACAAAATTATCATTGATTGATTGAAGCTCCTACTTAGTATCCCGAAAATTAATATTTGTACTGAGATGACACGCGGATATTAACCCCATTTTTTATAGAAATCGTACTGTATTTAGGATTTATTCACAATGATCTCGTGTCCGCATTTACAGAACTTCATTCAAATAAAGCTGTTCCAGGTAACACCCTTCCGGTATCAGCAATATTATCCGTAACATGATGCTGTTCCGTAACTTTTTAAATCGTTTTTTTCCCGCAAGAACGAGAGAACCCGGGCTCCGTGCCACGAGCGGTCGTGCCTCATGCGGTCAATGTGAAAAATCGTGCCAGATGCGGTCACTCCAAAAATATTTCTACCTGTTGTGCAGGTGTCTTCCCATGTGCGGTCATATCCGGATTCACCGAATTTCTCGGTAGACACCCTCGGCCGATATGGAAAATTGATTACGCCCGGTTTCATAATGCAGTTAAAGTCCACTTTAACTTAACGTCACAGTTAAAGTCAACTGTAAGTTAAAGTGGACTTTAACTGCATTATGAAACCGGGCGTTACTAGGATTAATAGGGTTTGCAAATACAGTAGCCGCCCGGTTATCCGACACATTCGAACCAAAGTTCGAACTCCGCATCACCTCTCCGATAACGATGTTTTTATTACTTTACGACCATTCGCAAAAAACCGCCGGCTTTTTCGTATATATCAAACAAGTGACCATACTTTAGAATAATTATTATATTACCTTTGATATTACTGTGCCTTTACGGCTAAGTCGTTCCGTTACAATACGATAGAATCAAGTTGATACTAATCTTGAGTGTGTTCGGAGATGAAAACAAATCCAATTTTTATTTTTTTCTAAGAAAGCATCAGAAAGAAACACGTGCAATTTCGGATAATGCGACGACAAGTTTTTAAATTGAAATTATAATGTCAGATATAATTAAATCCATGTACGATTTGAAAAATTTGAAATTAACTTGCCTACGTTATTTACATTAATCCTAAGCAAAAGGCAGGGACTTTCAAACAATTACACCCTATGGCTCGTAATATTTTAATATGTTTTCTTTGGTCGATTCTTGGCGATCTTTTGTCCTTAATATTATTCACAAGTAGGTAGACAACAGGTAAAAATATTTTCTAGGGATCACATCTGGGACGTTTTTTGATTGTGACCGCATAAGACACTACCGTTCATAGCGAGCCGGTACCGAGAACCCCGATAAATTGGCCTGTCCTGGGATTTCAAAGAATTGACCGCACATGGCACTGACCGCACATGGCACTGACCGCATGTGGGAAGACGCCGGCGGTACGGCCTACTATATGGTCAGATCTTGCACCTCTGTTACACTTTAATCATCACTCTGGACAAAGACGTCGCATACGGGAAGCAATTTCGTTCCAATATTTTAGACTATCCCAGTGAACAGATCCGAAATCTAGCTGATAACTAGAATCTGCTGGAATATAAAATTCACTCGAACCTGAGGCTTGGTAGGATCTAACTTTGACATGGTAGTTCTATAACCTGGCACATCTATCAGGTATACTCAAATATACTCAGGTATTGGTTCCCGAAGGCCACCTTACATTTCATAAATAGTCATAGATAAGTAAATTTCCAAAAATGCCTGAAAACACATTGTTTAACCAAATTCATAGATATCATCTCAAATTTTAATCAAACCTGATTTCAAGTTTTAATAAGGCTGCATCAATTCTTTTGTATGTAGGAAATTATACATCGCCATTTTTTGATTGGATATTGTGCAAATATCAAACAAACAAAAACATGAATCTTGACGTATTTCCGAACTTTCGGAAAAAGAAAAATGAGGTGAAATTGTCGTTAGTCTACTCGCCTACGATCACCTCACCATCGCCAAGAGGATTAGTTCGTAAAACTTAACAGATCTATATGTATTCCAAGTGGCGCAGATACACACTTCCATCAATAACTTAGACTACTTAGAGTGTAAGTACATGATTTATCCCTGCCACCTTGCCCTCTCGCAAACTTTCCGCAACGCTTGGCAACGTCGTAATAAACATTAACATACCACGAAAGCTTTAACCACGCGAGTGCTGCTTTCCGACCAAAGGGTACGTCCATAGTGCACCGCTTCTCGCTCCCCGCTCGCCGGCTTTAAACCGCGGCGGACTCTACCGCTTTGCGAACCTGCACTATTTTAGCAGGTGGTGGTCATAGAGCATCGCTCCCCGAAACGCGCCTCGCTTCGTCTCATTTCATTTGGCATCATGGAATTGTCCCGTGACGATCTACTGTGTGTTCTATTAACTAGCGATAGTGTTCATTATAAACTTAAACAAGAAAGAACTAATCACGTTCATGGAATTAATAGGTGTCGCCATGAAGTTGGTGAATACCATTCGTTGTTTCCTCAACTCACTGCTCACTCTGAAAAATTTTACGAATATTTTCGCATGAAGAAAGAGACTTGCTGATATTAATGTGAAGAAACCAAAACAAGGATACCAGTGTGTCAAAAGCTTACACCATACTGAGACTGAGACTGACCAAGCGGGTGAAGCGGGAAGCGAGAAAAAAATAATAATTCATTCCGGTAAAAGCTGGTAAAAGCGAGCTCAGCTGACTAAGCGCCACTAAAAATCACGGAATCCTCGGACGCTTTCGGCCACGGTCGGGTCGGTCGGGTGAGTTGGACGCGGGATTTTTAAATTTCCGGAGGTTGTCTTTATTTACTCTTATACAATTGAACACAAAGAATTCCCTTTTATATTAGGTAAGAATTGTTTTTTAGATTCTTATAACTTGGTTTAAACTAAACAACGTATAAATAAAAGTAAGATAAGTAGGTAAAGTATAAAGATTTTCAAATTCGAATCGATGAGCAGTTTATATAGGTTTTTGTGATTTGTGGTGCATCTAACAAATAAATAAAAGACATTTATTTCTGTTTAAACATTTAATTAAAATGGGAAATATGCGCAGTTTCAATTACAACTCATAAGAAGAAACTGCAAGAAACTTATGAGTGAAATTGTCAATATTTTCTCAAAAAAGATAAACACCATTCATTGTACAATATTTGCTTACTTAAGAACCCTATATACCATCATAATATACAATTACTATACATATACACTTTAACTAATACTAAAATACCCAACAAAAGCCCTTAACCATCAAATTTACGCATAATAATACATACATAAGAATTAAACAAAAAGTATGTCGTTTCCAATCACCAAGCTTCAAATTTACATGTATGTACACCTTAAATACTAGACAAAAAAAGCCTGTAGACTCCAGTCACCAATTACGATTTTCTACACCCTATACCATATGTTTTTTTTTCTTAGATGGAAAGAATTCCTGCTTTTCCGTTTTCCTCTTGTATGATACATTTGACCCGTGGTTAACTTGCTCCATTATTAAACTAATTTTTCCCATACACCTTAATAACAAATTGAAAGCTAAGTTTTTAGATACATACATAAATCCCTTCTTACTTGTCATATGTTTCATCATTCAAAGATCTTAAAAAGGTTGTTACTGATTCAATTTCGATTTCTTTCTTTGTTTTACCATCTATTGATGTAGCACATTGACCTCCTAACTGCTTTTCCCTAATAAACCTTTCAATTTCTTCACTATGTTCTTTTTTAATGTCTGATGGTTTTTCTTCAGCGAGTATTCTGGCAACATCACCTAAAACAGAATCGCTCCCCTTACTCTGCTCATACAAACATACCAAGTGTATATGTTTACAAATGGTACTTTTTACTGCATTCTGTGGACAATTACATCTATAACGATGAATACAAATTTTACATATTCTACAATATGAAGTTTTGCATTCTGCGTCGCATATTTCATTATAAGATATTTTGTAATAATAGTCACCTTCTGAAGATTTTACCTGGAAGTCACCAAATCCTAGTTCAATTACTTCGGTATTTTCCCTTTCTGCAACTTTGTGAGCTCTTATCACAAGTTTGTCCTGATAATTATCAGAATGAGGTCTTTCCATCTAGAGATACAGATTTTAAATGAAAAAAAAAAAAAAAAATATTTATGATTTTGGGAAAATATACAGAGAACAACTTACTATATAAAGGACATGACAAGAACCAAACATTTTAAATAATTACACTTAAGTAGTATTTATAAACATGTTAATTGAACCTTATTTTATTTTTTCCTTAGTTAACTGTTTTATAGGAAAAGAATTGCAGTAACATTTAATAAAATGAAATAAATTGAGAATGGAAATTATCATACTTTCAGAATCCTTTGCCACATTTTTGCATCAACCAAATGTTCTATTTCTTCCAAAAGTCTATCAACAGTAACATTTGTCTTTCTCTTTAACTGATTAGTTTTGAGTAAATTATTTAAACTTTCAAGTGCCATGTTTGTATTAATTCCTGCATGTATCCTATAACAATGTGCCCACATGGCCATCCTCTCTTGGCTTTGGAAGTAATACCTAAAAGAATTAATTTAAAAATAACCCAAAAGATTTACTTTGTTTAAAATCATGACAATTTTATGTGCAGCAAAAAAATTTTGCTACATAATACCTTTTCAAGTAATTCAAAAACACTTCTTCTCCAGCATTTTGTAACTGTTGGAAATAGTCTTCAACCAATTCCAAAAACTTTTCCTCCTTTGTCTCGTTGAGTATTCTTTTCATGTCTTTTTTCATATTTTTTTTTATTTCTTCATTCTTAATCTAAAAACCAATACAATCGTAAATATGATATAATTTATATACTTGTATTGGTTTACTTTGTATGAAAATATAGTATACATTAACGATTATTTTGCTAATACATTTTCACACAAGTTAAACATTTTAACTTACTTTAGATCTTCCTTGAATAACCCAGTTTTTAATAATATGCCAAGTACATAACAGTCTTCTGGGTGTACAGCCCATAACTTTTACCCAGGCATTAAAATACTTCGGATCATCATCAGTCATCATAAACTCGGGCTGTATCACTACTCTAACTTTGTCTCGAAGTGCCTGTAAAAAAATTTCTTGTACTACCTGATCTAATCTATTACTTAAAAAGAAAGCCACCGGAAAACCCATATTCCTATCATCTTTCACTAGCATGATAGTCAATTCCATTCCCTTCTGGTTTGTACAATGTGTCCCATCCATACAAATTATTCTGCTAAAATTCTTCAGTTTACATTCCATAGTATCATTCATGAATCCCACACAAAAATCTTCATCACGTAGTATTGCATGATTTTGACCTAAAACAAGTGGTGATTTTGAATTAGTTAAATATGTATTTTTCAATTATTAACTTATGTTATTTACCCATATTGCAATTATTTCCTGTCAAAAATTGGACTCACTGAACAATAACCTAACTGGTAACTTACCCTGTTGTTTGAAAAAGAAACAATAATTTTTTGTCTCAGTATTCCATTCATTTACTTTTAAAGCAACAGCCATCATGGTATTTGTGTGTTTCCTCTGCATTATATTATGTTTTTTCATTAAATATGCCACATCTTTTCTATTTAACATATTTAATCTGGCCAGTTTTTGATGATCGACTTTTCGAGCATCGGAAATAATCCTGTCCACAGATACACCACTAACCAATTTGTTTACGATCTCAGTCTTTTCAACTTTCGACAAGTGTAAACTTCTAATGTCCTCTTCATGTCCTACATGCGATTTACAAAATTTAACAGTGGTTTCTCCTATAATTTAAAAGGAAAAAACATTTTAAGTATTTATAGTATCTAAAAGCCTTAGTTAATAGAGTAATTTAAGCACCTACCTGTTTTATACAACTTTATATTGAGACGAGATGGGCATACTCCACAAATTTTTATTGTTCCACCAGCTTTTTCCGTTCGTTTAGAATATTTGCTACCATATCCTGAAAATCATTAAAATTTTAGGTTTGTAATTTGTAAATTAATCATGCAAGTTTATTCTATTACCAGTTGAATTGCTGCGATTGCAAATGTAAAGTTTTTCTAGGTATTCATCATATGTGTTGGTTCGGCACATTACATAGTTAATTTCTATTTTTTGATCTCCAAGCCATTGCTGAAAACTTTCCTTATTACAAAAATTAAATGTTTTGGAATCTAAGTTAATATCATGTGAACTATATAAATGATCTTCTAGATGCTTATACGTTCCACAGATTAACTTATCTTCGATACATAAAGGGCAAATAATATGTGATTGTCTAGTGTTGGAAGAGCTTTGCTGCTTATGGATATTTTTCAGGTGTTTATTTTTCGCTGAAACAGTAGAAAATTCGGAATTACAGACAGGACATATATTTTTTAATAGTTGGGTCTCCATAATTATGCATTAACAAATGCAAAGAGCCAAATATCAAAGATCGTTTGCTTATTATCAATGAAAATGTGAACACAGTGAACACACAAACACAGACGCAAAAACAAACAAGATTTAATTTGAGGTTAGGTGTTAGGTAGTAATCTGCCAAAAATCCCGCGCTTAATCGACAGACGACAGGGTCGACAATGAGGCGACCGACTCAACCGAACCGACCATTGCCGAAAACTTCCGAGGATTCCGTGATTTTTAGTGGCGCCTCAGCTGACTGAAGCAGGCGGGCAGGCGCACTCTGGACACGTTTGTACATTTCTCCAAATATTTTTTGCCCGCTAGTCTGCCGCGATAAAGCGGGGAGCGAGAAGCGGTGCACTATGGACGTACCCAAACGCATGATGCGATTAGTCGTTTCTGGTCGTTTCTGGTAAAATCACTGCGCGGCAATTTACCCCACTCAACACCCTTTTTTTACCCTACCGTCCCATTAGACTGTGCCATTAGCGCTTTGACTATTTGACGGTAAAATACTTGTTCTTTATTTCTTACCATGATTGTGCTGAAAAAAAAAAAGTTAAATGCGAGAAGTAGTCTATCTACACTATCTAGTCTATCTTTTCCAAAAATGATGGTAAAGAGTGTTTGTCAAGTTTTTTAATATCAGGTTAAAAGAGAAAAAAATGCGTGTCTAATATTTATGATTAAGTAAATATATCATTAAGAAAATCGGTATTAAATCGGTCATGTAATCATGTCAGCTGAATTCCTTTTAATATGTAGTTCTTGATTATCTTTGTAGGTATTGGTAATGGTTCTTTCGTCTTAAAATTTTTTCTGTTGATTGTTAATTGTATTTCTGACTTTCGGGTTATCACAAACTCTTTAAAAGTTACATGCAGTCTTTTAAAAAAATATAGAATTGCTTAGTTTTGTGTATACTTATACGAATACACAGTTCCCCGAATTAGGTACCTATCTAAAGTTACCTATTGCAGGTTAAAGGTCTTTTCGCGTCGGTTTGTACATATTTTCATAAAATATGCAGAGAGAATCCAATCACCAGAACACAAAACAATCCACTTTCCAATTTTCTCGCCCTGTGCTGATATCAGTCACACGTCACAACTTCCATAACCGACTTTTAATCCCATAAAAGCGCACATTGTCTCTGTCTGTGTCTGAATATGTTGCGATTCAGTTTTCGAGGATGTCATTCCGAATTCATGAAGAGAGATATAATGGAAAGCCTGGATAAGCCGCGGTGTTAATAATATTTCCAGAGCGTCCCTAGCTGAGAGACGAAATTCAGAAATTTTCCGGAAGACGAAGAATAATGCTAATTAATATGCGATCGCCAAAAAGGCAAAGGCGAAAGAAGAAAAACTTATCAATAAAGTTTAATACTATAAAGCATGTGTATTTATATACTGACTATATATTCGCGAATTTCATATTTATTTTTGTTAAAAAATCTATTGATGGAAAATGGAACTATTTTGGTTGCGAGTGAACTGCACTAAAGTGCGCTGCCACTTTATCTACAATGTATAATTAATGAATACTTTATCTGGGACTAAATTTTTAATGGTTCGTCAAATTACGTGGTTTGTTTTGCCATGTTGTAGCAACATTTTTCTTCTTTACGTTTTAATTAAACTGTGGGAGGGGGGGGGGACGAGGATGTCATTTTGGGATGGTGGTATTGCTTTTATTTGATGTTTTGCTGTCAAATTTTAACTTACATGTTAAATGTGCACTTTAACTAATATAATAGAGACTTAATATAATTTACAAATATTATGGATACTGTAGGCTCAACAATGCAAAATTTTCAAAAAATTTACAAGATCTGAGTCACTTGAAAGGGTGTAAGCTAGTTCGCTCCCACGCTAAATTGATTGGAAAACGATATTTAGTTCAATCTTAAAACCTTCACGCTTTTATTTCTTTCTATAGTTTCTAAGATTTTGTTTGTTTTATACTTTTTTAAATCTTTCCTTATTTATTTAGTCGTTATTTTGTTTAGTGTATTGGGGGGTTTGTGTTTATAGTGTACAGTTTTGGGGCACGTATATCAGTCTTTCTTCTTCTTATTATTAGTTCCGTCGTGTCGGATTTTCTTTTAGTTTCTGATCGCTGCTTTATCTCACTGCATTTGTGTCTTTATCTTTATAGTCTAGTCGAGAAGTGTGTTTCCTGCGAAAAATAGAAGGCTCCGAAAAATATGAGCGATAGCTCAATCGACTCGGAATGCAAATCTGAGAAAGTCGTTTTGAGAATTTTTTCTGCCAATAAAAATTGCAATTTTTATTAACAAATAACGAAAGAAAAAAAGCTATTTAGATATTTTTATGACAGTTCAAAAACCATAAGAGATAGCGGAAATCACAAGATAGATCAATAAAGAGGAGGAAATTTTCGATAAAATAGTCTCGACTACCGAATTTCTTTCTATAGTATTTATAATTGGTAGATTTATCTAGTATTGCATTCGCTAATGAAGTCGAAAAAAGAGGAATTAAAATGCGGTTTTCAGTTTTTGGTATCTAGAGATCATACTTATATAATCATTTCTCAAAAGTATATATATATATATATATATATATATATATATGTATATATATATATATATATATATATATATTGTATATATATATATATATATATATATATACAATTTTATATTTTATATTTACAATTTTCGTAACCTAAGAAATTAATCAATAACGTAAACATGTTAACTAGTAACGTAAGATTGTCATGGCAGTGCATAATACTTTATGAAGAAAGTCTCCTGTATAGCTGCTATGTATAAGAACTGAGATACAACCTCAATTTCGGTAAGCACATGTAACGGTTTTTTATAAAAGATTCTAATTTTCCCAATTTGATTTGTAGAGTGACTGATGATGATTAGAATATAATCGAAACGTTTGACGAAAAAAAAAATAGTTTTCTTCATCTCCGCCCGAGGCTGCATCCCCAAAAAATTTTCTAGTTTATTCGACATATAACAGTGACAGCATTAACACTTGAGCGTCGATTCAAATTTTTATTATAAAAATATAAAAATGGTACTATTTTCATTAGAACAGGATATTTTTATTGGCATGGCTTATTTTCGGAGTGCCGTTCATGACCCCCATTTCTGGATGGCAATACTCTTGGGAATCAACTTTGCACCAATTTGAAGAAATGTTTCCTGAAGTTGTGTTCACTATCGACGTTTTTAAACAACACTGCATGCGCGTAGTTCAACAATATCTGAATACAGGCAATGTGAAGAAAGGAAAGCCACCTGGTAGACCCTCCGTACTTACTGAAAATGTGGTGCAAGACGTCAGGGCCCGACTGCAACAAAGTCATCGCAAATCGGTTAGGAAGCTTTCCCTCCATACAGGTTTGATCCTTATCAAAAGTTCACCAATTTCCACTTATTCCTAATTTCCCGTATTCCGTTTCGTGACTTTACAGGTTTATCACATGGAAGTTGCTCCACTGTGTTGAAGAGCATATATTGAACCCGTACAAATTTTCGATGGTCCAATCCTAAATCCTCCTGACCGTCCACAACGCCTCCTGTTCTGTAACTGGTCCAATCAGGAAACGAACAATGATGACATTCTGGATAAAATCTTTTTTTCCGATGAAGCCTGGTTCCATCTCAATGCCTATGTTAATTCGCAAAATTACAGAATTTGGTCTGGTGAAAATCCACATGCTGTTAGAACAACAACTTTACATCCTACTAAAGTTGGTGTTTGGCTGGCTGTATCACGGCAGCCAGCATATTGGTCCTGTGTTTTGTTACTTCACAGTTAATTCTGAACGATACATTTAGCACATTCTCCAGCCATTCGTTGCCCAATTAACTCTTAACCCTTTTAATCGGAAAAAAATTCAGATAACCTAAAATATTTGTGTTTATTTAGCTGTCGCGGTCATGCAGAGTGCAGTCATTTCCGGTGTAGCGTTGCAAACCCTTAGGCAAAAAAATCCTCCAGGTAGGATTGCCAACTTAAACAGTATTTCTTGATCACTCTGTATATATACATATTAACAAATTTTTTTTCTGCGAAATTTTTCTTTCGTCATTTTGTTGCATACGGTTGTTTTTGTAATTGTTAGCCGTATTAGGAAAAAATATTGTGACACTCAAAAATTGTTTATAACAAATTGTTAACTTAAGAAACAGTGAAATTATCAATTAAAAAATAGTTTTTCTCCTATTCTATTAAGAGCCATTAATAATGATTTTTAAAGACAAAATTATTCCTTGACTTAATATTTAAATAATGCAAACATTTAAAAACGATTATAGACTATAACAAAATTTTTATAAGAAAATTTTTTTTATTTTAAAAATCGTAATTAATCCTAACCAATAGAATGGTAAAACATGTTTTTCAAAGATATTAAACTAAGCCGTTTATTTATAAACAATTCTTAAACAAATATGTAGCAGTAAAAAATTTTATCCACAATTAAGTATTTAATACTTAGTTTGAATATAAAAATAGCCATACACAAGAGAAAAAAATTTTTTAAGAACTTTCGGACTTTTCGTTTTTTGTTGACTTTAAAAATTCGTTGTAAACAAAATAGAGAAATTTTAAATAAGTTTATGGCGCCATCTTGTTGAGTACACTCATAGAAAGTACAAGGAGTAAAAAATTTATAAGTAATTTATTTAAACATTTAACCTGCTTTCAATGAAGACGGAAGTACGAAAAAAAATAGTTTATTAATAATAGGCTAATGCATTAAAAAAAAATTCCAACGGGACCTTTTCTTTGAAGTGTATAGAATACACAATTTTTTTTAAATTTTTAAACTAATACATAATACCTTAAAAAATATTTCTATGACGTACTCGCTTCATAGGCGGTGAGCGCATGCCGTAACGGTCGCGCTGAGCCTTACTTTCAGTAACAAATTAAAATAATAAATATTCACAAAAACACATTATTCATTAACACATTAATTCCGAAACAAATTCGGGATTAGAGACTTTTTTATCGAAAATTTCCTTCATCTTTTTTTGCGATTTCCGCTATCTCTTATACTTTTTGAATTGCCATAAAAAAATTGAAATAGTTTTTTTTTCTTTAGTTTTTTGTTAATAAAAATTGCAATTTTTATTGTCAGAAAAACTCCTCACAACGACTTTCTCACATTTGCATTCTGCGTCGAATGAGCTATCGCTCATATGTTTTGGAGTCTTCTAACTAGTTTTCGTTGGAAACACTTCTCGACTAGACCATTAGGAGTCAGTGACTTTAGCATATTTTTCAGTTCTTTTTGGTATGTTTCTTGATTTATTCCTGTTAGCAAGAATAAAGTCTATTTCATTCTTTACTCGTAGGCCTGGACTTCGCCACGTCAATTTTCTTGGGATTGTTTTTTTTTGCAAAAAAGGCATTCTTATAGTAAAATTTTTCGTTGTTTTGGAAGTACACCAGCGTATATCCTCTGTCGTTACTTTCTTCTAGACCAAAGTTCCCTATGTAACGTGTATCACTTGATTGCTTCTTCTCTATCTTGGCGTTAAAGTTCCCAGTAATGATTACATATTGAGAATTCTCGAAGCTTTTAGCCCGGGTACTGATGTCTTCATATCGTTCTTCGATTAATTCATTGTTCGCTGTGCTTGTAGATGCATAGCAATGTATCATTTGGATACTATATTTTTTATTTAGGTTTATTATTAAATGTCTCAACCTGTCTTATATTGCCTGGTACTTACTAGTAATGAGGTGTTTGAATTGGCTGTTAATGATAAAAGCTACGCCTCTTTGACTGTGATTGGTTTTGGAGTTGTTTTGAAACAGGTTGTGTGCAGAGTTTAAAGTTATTATTTTTTCTACTTGCAGCAGTATTTCACATAGAGCCATGGGTGCCGCTACATAAAGGCAAGGGGGGGCGGTTGCGAAAAAGGGAAAAGTAAAAAAAACCAATTTCATTTTTCTTCCCAGCTGTTACCCGGCGCGTTCGCTAGCAAAAATTTCAATTGTAAAGGCAATTAATGAATTATTAAGTATATAATTTTTTATTTATATTATTTTTATTATATTTATTAAACCTATTTGTATTGATTTGTTACATTCAATATATTTATATTATTAATTATATTATAATAAAAATTATATATACACATAGTTCAATGTATACAGATGTAAAAAAAATGATATTTAAACACTACACAAATATATATTATCTTCATAATGCATGATAAAGATGTAAATTTAATTGTGAAACACTTACCTAAATATAAGTAGTACAGAATGACATATTATTACAAGTACCTTCTTTTAATGAGTGATTAATTAATGTGCGATTAAATTAATAAGTTAATTACTTTAATTAATTAATGAGTAATTAATTTAGTGAGTGAATCTAATTAGTAATAATTAGTGTTTAATTTATGTGAAATCTGACCTCTGACCTCTGACAATGTCGTAGATTAGACGGTAGGTCAGGTAGGTACTTCTAATAAACATTTAAAAATATTTATATTCATTTTCGAAAGAGAAAGAGAGTGTGTGGGTGGTGTGGCCTTTACCTACTCTGTTGCTAAAAATATCCCTGAAGTTTAAATAAAGCTAATTTATTCGATTCTACTAATCATAACCTTATGGGCTTGTAAGGTTTTTCTGTAGTAATAATCACTTTACTGTAAATTCATTGGAAACCGTGCTTACTGGTATTGTGTCATTCTTGCATACTTTTTTCCCAATTTGATGGAAAATACTTTACTGGAATATCTGGAAAATATATATTACATATCTCATATATGAGAAGTATTGTAATCCTGTAGATTTTCCTTAAATTGAGTTATTAGTATTCCTAGACGTTTTGAGGTCTCCGTCCTCAAAAACATGTTTGTGTAGAAATGTCTACGTGCGTGCGTGTCTATGGTAGGATTTTTGAAAAATAAAATTACCAATGATTCAAACGTATTAACGTGACATAACACCTCCCCGCTTTTCAAGATTTTATTGATACGGGTATGGACGAAGATTTAGTTTACTCTTGTCAGTTTTCGTTTTTTTTTTAATTTTCCCGAAATCCGGTCCGTTTTTTAAAATAATGTTTTTTTTTAGTGTTCTACCGCTCCTGCGTTTTGTTGTTTTATTTACCTGGAGACGGTTTAATAAAAAATCTTTGGAAAACACATGCCCTTCGTATACACTCGTTTTGTTTCACTGGATGGAACAAAAAGTGGAAAAGATTAATATTAATAATGTGCCTTTGCTGGGATCATTTCTGTTTTATTTTACCGAAAGCCTTAACCTGGAAATTCTTTGGAAAGCGTAATTCGTGTAGTGTAATATTCCCATACAAGTTTGGGTTTGTTTTATTGGACATGCTCTTCTGGAACTTCTGTGGAAACATGATTATTTTTGCACATTTTTACGTTCTGTTTTTCAGAAAATATTTGGAAATTTTGTGGATATACTACGAGTGTAACTCTCTGTATAATATTTTCTTAAAATATCTTGAAATAAACTTGAAAACACACACACTAAAAGTGGTTTTGTGCGATTTCAACAAAGGAGCTGGTCCGTCTCGACTTGATCCCTTCCTAACAAAAAACTAGTTCCCCCTAGAACACCCTGTGTGCGCGTTTTTTCTCTTCTACAAGATTCCGTTCGTTACCGCTCCATCGCAACGATTTTCCTTAATATTTGCCTCATTATTTTGATCCGAGTTGTCGTTACCCCTCCAAACGAGAAGAAGGAGAAGGAATAAAAACGTTGGACTATTCTCACGCACTTTCTTTGTTGTCTACCAACACATAACATTTACATTTTTTTCTTTCCTTCTCTTACCCACGAGGGTATCCAAGTGTGAATCTACCAGACAAAACGTATGGTATACTACTTTATGTTTGTTATATAGACTCGGGCAATTAGTACCACTTAACTTTTGGGGGTCGCAAGCAATGTTAAAATTCGTACTCAACGGAGAATGAAATGGTTAAAACGGTAGCTATACATACAAAGAGAAGCAGTAAAAAAGGTCCGATGATTGCAGGAGAAAAGCTTTGAATTGTGTAAGGAAAAGTAGTTTTAGATGGTTAACAAAATCTTGAGGCGGAAAGGAATCAAATTAATATTAATTGAAAATCAAGCGTTAAAAAATCATGGTTAAAACGGTAGCTATACATACAAAGAGAAGCAGTAAAAAAGGTCCGATGATTGCAGGAGAAAAGCTTTGAATTGTGTAAGGAAAAGTAGTTTTAGATGGTTAACAAAATCTTGAGGCGGAAAGGAATCAAATTAATATTAATTGAAAATCAAGCGTGTTTTATTACTTTTTTATAATTTCATTAAATCTATTTGAATATATTGCTTTAATTAATTATTAGTTTTTATACATTAAATAGTTTGTTCATTTTTTTCAAAAATTACCATTTTACTAAGAACCATATACTGAATGACGTAGCAGAGTAAGAGTAAAGAGAGCTAGGTAAAGGTTATATGCAGCAGCCGGTTTCAGATACTCTTTCATTTGCGAATGATTATAGTAACCTTCTGCACAGTACACTAACATTACATTTAGCTGTACGGCATGGATTTTAATTACTTTGCAATATTGCTCGTCTTGCTTGGGTACTAAAAATCCTCTCATTATTAATCTTCGAATGCCATTTTTTTTGCAAGGAAACCTCATACACCGTAACAGACCTACCATTACCTAACCACTTCTTGCACATATCCTATAAAGCCCAAGAATTCTCATATTACCTGCTCGACAGACGTTATCATTTATCCTTTCTCTTAACGGTTCAGGTGAGAGAGAGAGGAGAGATGGATGAGAGAGAGAGGATGAGAGAGGAAAGAGGATCTCCGAGCTTTACGAGACCTGCATAAACATTTACTGACGGAGACAAACGCGACACAAAGAACTCCATGGTCGATTATCGTGTCCTTATGGTTAAGTCACTTGGAAACGGTGGTATTACAAGAGAGGGAAAGAGATATAATGAAGTCGAGGAACGGACGAGGAGGACCAGTGGCGCGGCAAGAGTGAAAATCGGAGGTGCTGTTGGTACTGTCAATGTGGGCGTTTGGTTGAAATTGCCATAGACAAACAGTTGAATTGTAGCAGACTTTCATTTAAATTTATTGGGATTTGAGCTTTCAGATTTATTAATAACACACAAAATACGTTTTGTTTTATATTGTTTATTACTTGTTCGATAATATTATGGAAGACGCGCGCGTGTTCTATGAGAGCAAAAATCTAACTAACTAAAACGAAACAGTATTACCATTACATCACACTTTTCGTGTTATTTGAAACCTCTACGTGTTTTTGCAAGCAATCTCATTTCTGCCAATTCATTAGATTTATATTTTGTACTGAAAGTTTTCTGTGAATATCCAATACGCCCCCTCAAAATAAAATCTAATGAATTTTATACTATGTTCTAGAGTACTACATAGTTATATATATTCCTTCCCTATATGCTTACATATGTATTTAATAATAATTATTGTTAATACAATATTTCCTTTTTTACGATTTTACGTTCTTAACATTATACATTTCTATAGTGAAGGCGTCTTCCATTTCTCTTTTAGCTTTCTGGGAGTATTACAATATAGGTCCAACATTTGTTGCGAGGATTTGGGAAACCCAGAAAAACCAAATCAGACCTATTGAACATTATGTGATATTTCTGAACGAACTAAACCCATTTTTAATCTAAATTCTCCAAATTTAGATGCTGCCAACGGTTTCGTCAAGCTGTCTGCCAGTTGTTCACCTGTGGAAATATATTCAAGTTTTAGTGTTCCATTCATAACTTGTTCTCTTGTGAAATGATATTTAATATCTATGTGTTTTGACCTTTTGTGATTTGTGGGATTATTTGCAATACTAATACAACCGTTATTATCCTCATATATTATAATCGGTTTACTAATAGTCACTTTTAGGCTATTTAATAACGACTTTATCCATAGTGCTTCTCTAACTGCTTCAAAAAGCGCCATGTACTCAGCTTCTGTGGATGAAGCTGCTACAGAATTTTGCCGTTTTGTATTCCAACAAACTGTACACTTTTCAAACATTTGAAATATATATCCTGTTGTACTTTTTCTATCTATGGTATTACCTCCCCAATCAGAGTCGACATAACCACTTAACAATTCATTGTAGGTTTCTCGAACAAATATCAATTTCATGTCTATGGTTCCCTTAATATACCTAAGAACTCTTTTTAGACATTGCCATAGTTCTTTATTATTCTTATTTGTATATCTACTCAGAATATTAATAGAAGCACTTAAATCAGGTCGTGTACATAACATTGCATACATCAAACAACCGATTAGATTTCGACAGGGAGCATCGTACCTATCTTCAGAATCTAAAGCTAGGTAATCTAATTTATTTGGTAAAGGTGTACTAACAGCATTACAGTCGTTCATATTGAATTTGTTTAATACCGTTTTTAAATAAGCACTTTGATCTAATGTGACTATATTCCCACTTCGATTAACTCTTATACCTACAAAAAGTTTTATTTCCTGTAAATCCACCATACAGAATTTTTGCATTAAATATCTTTTAAATTTATTCATTGTTACAGCATTTGCTGTTGCAATGACAAGGTCATCTACATAAAGAACCACATAGATATTCATTAAGATATTTCCCTTATCCAAAATATAAATACAGCGGTCAACAGCAGAATTTTGAAAACCTTTTTCTTTTAAAGTTTTGTCAAACAATTCAAACCAACATTTTGCCGCTTGTTTCAATCCATATAAACTTTTATGTAATTTACAGACTTCATTACTTTTACTTTGCACTCCTTCAGGAACTTTCATGTAAATCTCTTCAGTTAGTATACCATTTAAAAAGGCTGTTTTCACGTCCATATGATGAACTAACAAATTAAATTGGTTTGACATTGCCATAATTATTCTGAAACTTGATATTCTTGCTACTGGTGCAAACGTTTCATTATATTCTACCAAATATTCCTGACTGAACCCACGTGCAACGAGTCTTGCTTTATATTTTACTGGATTTCCAAATTCAGTATTTTTCAGTGTAAAGACCCATTTATTATCAATTATATTTTTATTCGACGGTCTCGGTACCAATGACCATGTTTTGTTTATTTTATGAGATTCAAGTTCATCTTTTACTGCTTGTTCCCAATGAATTTTATCATCTCGGTTTTGAATTTCTTCATATGAAGTAGGAACTTCATTTATAACCGATTGAACACATAAAAGATAATCATCTAAAATATTATTATCATCTTCTTTATAAGAAATTATTGGATGATTTTTAATTCTTTCACTCCTTCTACACTTCTCAAAATTTTGGACTTGTGGAACTGAAATATTCGGAGATGAACTTCTCGCGTGTATATCAGTTTCTAATTTACTTTTGACAGTTTCACCTACTGACTTTATTTTATCATTATCAGCTTCAACAACTAATTTCTTTTTATCAGTTGCTCCTACTGATTTATTTACTGATTTACCGGGTATACTCCCTATATCAGTTTCCTTTTCTTCCTTATTAAGTTTATTACCTAATTTCGGAATTTTATTTCTGCTTGCTTCTGACAGATTATCTGATTCAGTTATATCAGATTTATGAGAATTTTGCTTTGGCCTTGATACCAAAAAATTAATCTCATCCACGAGAACATCTCGCACTGTCGCAAACTTTTCAGCTTCCACATCCCACACTTTGTAACCATTCGGTTCATACCCTACAAGAATACCTTTGGAAGATTTTGAGTCAAACTTTGATTTTCTTGTTTTATTGTGTATGTACACTGTTGAACCAAAAACCCTTAAATATTTTAATATTGGCTTTTTATTATGCCAAATTTCATATGGTGTTTTATTCTCCTTTATGGCTTTAGTAGGACTTCTATTAATTAAATAAGTAGCAGTTAACACTGCTTCACCCCAAAAAGCTTTGTCTAAGTTTGAATCGTGCAACATTGCACGGCCTTTTTCAGTAATTGTCCTATTCATTCTTTCTGATACACCATTTTGTTGTGGAGTACGTGGAACGGTCAAATGATAACTGATACCTTTCTGCACGCAAAAATCTTTCATCTCTCTCGACAAATATTCCCTTCCATTGTCACAATATAAATTTACTAATTTTAAATTGAAATGGGCTTCAGATTTCAACACGTAATCTTGAAACGCAGTAAAAACATCTGATTTGTAAGTAATTAAATATGTTACTGTATAATGAGTGTAGTCGTCAACAAATATTAAAAAATAATTTTTATTGTCAATAGTTGTTGGAGTGATTGGGCCACAAACATCGGAATGTACAATAAACAAAGGTCTTTTAATATAATCTTTATGTTTGAAATGTGCGAATGGCAATCGAACTTGTTTACCATTTATGCATGCTTCACATAATTCCTCTGTTGGTGTAATTTGATCTATTTGGTCTAGATCTTCAATCATTTTATGATTTTTCAATTCTATAAATTTAGATTTTCCGATGTGACCTAGACGTTTATGCCAAAGATAATAATCTTTTGTTAAAGCACTTAAGGCATTGTTAATTCTACTTATATTTACCATTCGTTTGGTGATTTGAAAACCAATGCACATCAAGTTATTTAAAGGCTTACCTGTCATTACAGTCTTACCGCCCTTATTAACTTTTACGCCTTCTTTACAGTGGCGGCTCGTGACATTTTGTCATGGTGAGGCTAAACTTATTTCGACTATATAGAATATCTATTTCGTAAGAGGTTAAATTGTGGAAACTAGGAAAGGAAACCTCTACTTAGCCAACGAAATACAACAAGAAAATTTAATAAAACACAAATGCAAATTTCGCTGCTCAGCAAGAACCACGAGAAGGTGTAGAGGGTATTTACGTTCCATTATTAACATTATATTTAATAATGTATCGTATTTCTTGCCACAGAGGATAGGACAGTAGGAATGGGCTAGGGTTAACTTCGTATTTCATAAAAAAATAAAAAATTCTCCTAAAGAAACAACATAAACAATAAACTCTTAAATAGACAACTTAAAACGAAAACTTAAAAAAAAACAATAACAAAAAAGAAATAAAACTTTTATCAACATGTAAGAATTGTTATCCCAAAAAGAAATAACATTCAATAACAAAATAAATAATATCAATTATAAAAAAAATATGAAACACGAAGTAGGTGGAGATGGAGGTAAGGAGATCAATGCATTGACTTATGAGATTCACGTTAAATTAGTTTATAAATTAATGGGATTCTTCTATCTTTTTGATTCGCGAAATGATCCACAACTTTGTCATAAAACTCTTGATCCTTGAAAAGAAATTGTACAAAAGTTTTCTCTATAGAAATAATGGAAATATTGCTCAAACGGTCTTGACTAATTTTATTCCGACTGTAAGTTTTAATACGCTTTAACGCGGAAAAACTACGCTCAGTAGACGCCGAAGTCGCAGGTATAGTGACAATTAAAGAAATTAATTTATATACTTGAGGCAAGCAGTTCTGTAGGTTTGAATTAAAAATGCATTGTAACATTTCGTAAGGAGTTTTTGAATCGCCTAAAATGTTATCGCTATATAAAACAGATAATTCGTTTTTTAATTGAATTATATCGAAAAGTGACCCATATTGTTTGGTGAAAACTTTTAATAAGTCATCAGGAAATTTATTCGTAAATGTTTTAAATTTATCTACCGACAAAAGATCAAAAAAGGTTAAATTTTCCAAATCTGCAAAACGAATTTCAATTTGGCCAATGATAGTGTCAAGAATTTCAAAATAAATTTGTCGGTGTTTTTGTTCCGCACTATTAAAGAAGTTATCATTTAATTTCGCTCTTTTCGCTTTCGGTTCTGTTTCTTCTTTGGAAATATTGCCAAAGATGGTATTGAAAAATTTTTGACTACTTCGAAATTCCTTTAATTTTGTAACTAATGCCTGTAACCGATATCTACAATAAACAATGTCACTAAATTTATTTTGAATAATAGAAAAAACTACATCAGATTGTCTAAAAATTAAATCAAAAGTTTCTAGTAAAAAAAGGAATGAGAAATCGCTTAACAGATTTCTTAAGCCAGTTGCTTCTCTTATAGACACGCTATCGAAATCAGAATTGTTTATAATTTCATCGAAAACTTGAATTAATTTTGATTTGTTATTAAATAGTGTTGAAACCACACGCGACGTGAAATTCCAACGAGTGGGTGCTGTTGTAGGCAAACGATTTCCGCAAATTTCATCTAAAACAGCTGTACGTTTAGGAGATTTAGAAAAAAATGAAGAAAATCCAGAAATATTTGCAAAAAAAATTCGAACTTCTTTTATAGACTTACACGAATCACTTAGGACTAAATTTAAACAATGAGCGTAGCAATGTGTAAAGAGAGCCATTGGAGCGAAAGATTTAATTTGTGTCTGCAAGCCTTTTATATGACCTGACATAACAGCAGCACCGTCGTAGGTTTGAGCAATTAATTTTTTTTCCAACTGGTATTTATTAAACGTTGAAGTTAATAATTTAAAAAGATCTTCTGCTGTTCGTCCAGAACTAACATCATAAAATCCGACAAATCGTTCTACAACAACACCCTCTCGAACATATCTAAAAATTACCGATAGCTGAGCTTTACAAGTAATATCTGTGGTTTCGTCTACTTGCCAAGAAATAAAATCTACTTTTTCAATTTCATTATCAATTTCTTTAAGAATAACAGAACTTATAGAATCTAACAGATCATTTTGAATCGTTTTGGATGTCCCTGAAAAGATCGAACTGTGGTCTAAAAAATTTTGTAGGAAATCATCGCGTTTACTTAAGAGTTTAACCAATTCCCTAAAATTTCCCTGATTTGACGACTCCTCTCTTTCGTCATGACCGCGAAACGCCAATCCTTGATAAGAGAGAAATAACGTTGCATCAACAAGCCTATTTAAAATTTCCCTGTTTCTCCTAACTGAACTATTGTAGTTTTCTATTTCTAATTGACGCGCCGATGAAATTAAATTTTGAATATTTTCATTTTTCCCAAAAAGAGTATATCTGCAGTTAGAATTAATGTGCGATTTTGACTGAGAATGCTTTTCTATGGATCGAGCCAGATTTTTCATGTCGCTATAGCCGGTTTTCCTCCAAACGTCTTCAGTCGTAAAAGGCGAAGGAAACAAAAGGCATGGCCAACAAAACAATTTGTTATTGATGTGGCTACCGGTTAACCACTCGCACTTTTCAAACCACGATCTTGAAAAAGACCTTTTTTGTTTTCCCGAGGTGGAAACTAACGAATCTAAAGTCGGTTTTGGCCGACCCAATTCTTTGACAAATCGTTTATCATCGTAAGACAAACGATTAAACGGCGTATTTACTAAAAAATCGACAACATCCGTACAATTTCTTACCGAGATATCACTACAAGCCATTTTCGAAACAAATTCTAAAATAATATGTAAACACCGAGAAAGTCAATGCATGAATGCTAAATGCTAGAGGCGTATGATCGTATGATTGTGTTGTGGCGCCTCTCCCTCTCTATCGCGCTGGCTGTGACGTCAAACTTTGAGGCTTGCCTCTACCGTTCATTTGAACAACGGGCTAGACAAGGACAAATTACAGTAGGTTATCCACATATGTTAGAAGGAGATGGATGCCTCGATCGGTAACTGCGATGGGTGCGATCCGTCCGCGAGAATAATTTTACGTGAGGCAGAAGTAGATTTGCCTCACGATAAATATAAAAACGATAAATTTGAAATTTTAATAGAAGAATGGAAATGTTACGTTATGTTTAGTATGTTTTAAAATGTAATGAATATTACTTTGATTAAAAATACGATTGATTAATTTTTGGAAAACTTTGAATTTCATGGTGGTGAGGCTTAGCCTCACCTGCCTACCCTGACAAGCCGCCACTGCTTCTTTATCAAAAATAATCGTCATTCCAGCTTGTTGCATCCTTCGGACAGATAGCAAGTTGTATGGGACTTCTCGGCAGTAGAGTACATCCTCAAGAACTCCTTGATATCTTCCACTGTTGACATGAATTATCCCTTTCTTTGTGGCTGTGATGAACGATTCCTTTTTCGCTATGGAAATCTTCAGTGGAAACTGCAATTCAATACAGCTGCTAAATAGATCTTCTCGATTTATAAGATGATCTGATGCACCGGAGTCTAAGATGAATTGGATGTCCTCTGTCTCTTGTTGATATTGGTCGTTGTTCACCATAAAAGCAAAACCTCTGCTTGAGCTGCTCGAATTTGCTGCCTCTGCTATTTGTACTGTTTGAACAGTTTTCGGTCGATCTTTATTTTGAAACTGGTTCTGATTTCTCTTGAAATAACGACATTCTGCTTTGATATGCCCTTTTCGGCCACAATGGTAACATTTAAGAAATGTTTTCGTTTGATTGTTATTGGGTTTATATTTCTTGGCATTATTATATCCTTGTGTATATTTCTTGGACATTTTGAAACCCTTTACTTCCCTTTTTGTGTCGGCTTGTAAAACTTTAACGCTTGTGTCACTACTCTCGGATTTTAATTTTACTTCATGGTCAAGGAGACGTGTTTTTACGAAGGCCAATGTTAAAGTCTCCTCTGACAATGTTTCAATAGCAGTTATTATGCCGTCATAAGCTGTTGGTAAAGTGAGTAGTAAATGTGAAACTTTATCGGTTTCTTCTAATCTTGCACCTGCAGCGATTAGTTCAGTTATTAAATCTTCAAATACGATGAAGTGTTTGGTCAATGTTGTTTCACCCTGTAGTTTCAGAGTTAGTAATTTCTTCCTGATGGCTAACTGCGTGGCTAAACTTTTTCGTTGATACAGACTGTCCAGATTCTCGAAGATTTGTTTCGCAGTCCTTTCATCCGACGCGACACCGAGTAAAGAATCTGCTAAATATTCTACGATTACACTTTTAGCAATTCTTTCGGCTTTGTTCCACTCTTCAATTGTCGGTGCGACAGTTTCATCGTCCATTTCACCAGTCACCGGTTGTTCTTCATCAATCACTTTGATAACGTTAAGTTCAGTTAATAATGCGCGAATCCTGAATTTCCAAATACTATATTTTTCGCCATTGAAACTTTGAATGTTTCTCTTGGTTTTCAGGTTCTCCATTTCAAACAGTTTAATCACTCAGTCACGTAATCCAAAAACGAATGTATGATGCACTTACACTACTTTTGAAAGTTCAGTAACGTATTTTGATTTTACACGTAATCTGGGCCCATAACCTATTGGGATTTGAGCTTTCAGATTTATTAATAACACACAAAATACGTTTTGTTTTATATTGTTTATTACTTGTTCGATAATATTATGGAAGACGCGCGCGTGTTCTATGAGAGCAAAAATCTAACTAACTAAAACGAAACAGTATTACCATTACATCACACTTTTCGTGTTATTTGAAACCTCTACGTGTTTTTGCAAGCAATCTCATTTCTGCCAATTCATTAGATTTATATTTTGTACTGAAAGTTTTCTGTGAATATCCAATAAAATTCGATCCTTTCAGAAGCATTTTTTTTTAAATGGTGGCCAAAATGAAAATTTTGGTAAAATTGTTTTTATCAATCTAACAGTTTTTAGAAATTATATTTATTTTCCGATACTTTTTACACCCAGATTTTTTTGGCGGCTATCAATGTGAAATTTTGCGAGAATTACTTTGAATCATCTCGTGATAAAAATTCTATCCTTAATAAATTTGTGTAATTATTTTAAACATATTTAGGACTCTTTTCGTAATAGCAAAAAGTTTTGCTGGAACTTGTAAGGTCTTCGGATTTAAATTTTATCTAGAGTACCTAACATTTAAACAGTTTAGCTTTCTTTCAGCATTGAGATTTTTGGAAATTAGTTCCGTCTTTAGCTACTTTCTAAACAAATAAGTAATTCTTAAGTAAATACTAAGTAATAAGAATAAGTAAAGAGTAATTCTGAAAGTCTTTTAACAGCACGATGTAGTGTGGGAGTTATAGTTGAATTTCTTCAAATATTATTTGAGACATAATTTTGTCTTTTAGTGTCTTTAGTAACTTCTTAATCAAATACGATTAGTTAAGGAGCAGTCTTGTTCAGGTGTTGTTTTTAGTAAGTGGAACACTTTTTTAAACAAATCAGATTTGCTCAGAAGTGCCTTTTTTCTGAAAAAAAGGACTTCTAATATAACCCATTGTATAAATTTCGATAGAATTGGTTCCAAACATTTTTAAAGTAAAATTTTTGTTTTTTGCCACTTTGATGAATTTTGATTAAACGAGATTGTTTTGAAGCTGCTTTTGTAGTAACAACCAACGTGAAAATTTTAATGAAATGGTCTATTATATATAAAACTCTACAGTTTTTGGAAATACAGTAAAACCTCTAATAACGGATAACTCCCAATAGCGGACTCCTCTACAGAACAGACAGTCTTATATTTGCCGAATTTCTTAATAGGAATTTATACATATTAGCACCTCCCAATAGCGGACCCTCCAAATAACGGACACTGACAATTAAAAACTACCATTTCCTATATAATGGTTAATAAAATTGCCTCTTAACAGCGGACAATAACTTTTGATATCAAATGTGTAAGAAATGGTAAATATACCTCTTAAATAGGAATTCAAATTTCATCATCATCTGGAATCCGTTTTACTAAGCAGTTTAAATAACGGACACCTTTCATAATTGGATCCATAAATCCCTTGGTAGTCTTATTCCGTGGTTTCTGGTAAACAAACTATTATTTACAAATTTTTCAATAAGAAAATATATTGCAATTTAAAAATGTTGTATTTTGAACTACAGTTGTGCACATATCAATACTTTTTTTATTTAATCCTTTCCTCCTAATAGCAGACACCTTCTTATAACGGACAAAATTGTGTTTCCCGTGACTGCCCGATACATAGAGGATTCACTGTAGTTTTTGTTTGCAACCTTAGCAAATTTTCATTCAGAAGATCTTTTTATGGTAGCGCCTAATGTAATAATTTAGTTAAAATGAATTCCAAACATCTATGGAAATAGTTTTCTGTTTAGCAACTTTTAAACAAATAAGACTGGTAAAGTAGCATTTTTCAGTGGAAGTTTTATCAATATATAAAGAATTCCAAACATGTTTCGGATAAAACGCTGTCTTTAGCATGAATTTTAAATAACGTGGATTTGTTTAGAAGCGTGTATTGTAGCAGCAACGAATGTGATGTGTTGCTGGAATTGCATCGAAACATCTTCGGAAGACCATATTTGGTTAGTTATTTATTTCATACCAACCCTCCGACAAATACAGTACCTACATTAAATTACAACATATAATGTGTAGTGCTCCATATCAGACTTAAATCGTATCAAAACAAAATTATTTAAATATAAATACAAAAGATAAGAGTGTAAAATTTAACAACGGAAAATTATTGCCAAATGGATAGGGTAATTAAATTAGTATTATACCATTTTCACTTTTCACTAAAACTAAAATACTGCGCGAAACGTCTTACTTAATTTATTTTTACAAACACTTAATTTATGTTCACACACATTTGTTTATTTATCTTCGCGCCCGGTCTGACTCATCGCTTACGCTACCGATATTCTCACTGCCTCCTTTCGTTCGGTGTTCCCCTTATAATAACGTTTCTGGAAGTTTCTCGAATACTCTGATGGTTTCTGGAAGGTTCCTCGGTTTTCGAGGAATCCGTATTACATCGAAACGCCTCGGCTCTTCCAGTAGATTCCGGGCGGTTCCGTAATTCTCCGAACAATAGCTAATTCGTCGAACACAGGCAGCTCCAGACCTATTTATTTTCCGGCAAGCCATTTCGTCACAGTATTAATTACTTTTTATATCTAATATTAATTTTGTAGAACAGTTTTTGAAATTAATTTTTATTTTTAGTAACTTTTTAAATAACTAGCTTAGGTTTAGATCTTTCAGTATGGGCTTTTCCTGTAATTGTTTCCAGTCGCTTCTTTCGGAGCATTTTGTGTTTAATAGTTTAAGTAAATTTAATTTTTTTAAACGAATCATATTGGTTTTTTGTAGTTACATCCATTGTGAGATTTCGATGGAGGTGGATTCCAACAGCACTATAATAAAATTTTGTTCGTGTAACTTTTATATAAATAAGATAGGCTCAAAAGCATTTTAGGTAATGTCATCCAATGTGGGAGTTTTGGTGAAAGTGCTGCCACAAATAATTGAAATGTAATTTTATTTGTACCAACTTTATCAACATTTTTAGTTACTTACGTTATAAGTCCGCTAGATTACTTGTAACAGGACGAGTCAAGAATGCCTAGACGAGAACTATTATAAGTACTAGTCAACAAACTGTTGCTAAGCAACACTTACCGGCTGTGATGCAGTTATAACTCATCAACCGGACTCAAATCTACCAGACAGTATGAAATAACAAACAGTATAACAGACATATAGAATAACAGACATAACAGGCAGTATTTCATACTCTCTAGTACTGGTAGATGTTCGCTTACAATATCAATTGGAGTCCGGTATGGGAGTTATAACAACAACGTAGCCGGTTAGTGTTGCTTAACAACAGTTTCATTGTTATAAATCAAATCACACATTTTAACAAAGATTCATTTAGAAAGGCGAATATAAATTTTTGTTTAATTAATAATTGTGTATTGGGAAAATAACACGTATCGTAATTGAATAAATTTGTATTACCCGTAACCTAACTCCAGCAAAGTTCATGGCGTTCATTTGAAAGTGACAAATATTGAATGTAAAATAATAACAACAACCGTTGCGACGGGAAGAAAGGTGATGCGATTTTCAAAATCTGTGATTTTTTAATTCCTGAATTAAAGCAATAAAACAGAACAAACTTACAGTATGAAATAAAATTCATTACGGCACACGTCCGGGAGTACTTGTAACAGTACTCGTCTAGGCATTCTTGACTCGTCCTGTTACAAGTATGACCTACCGGACTTATAACGTAAATGACTATAAACGCATCAAATACATTTTAGAGTTCTTCATTATAATGAAATACACCATTGTTCGACGTTTCCACGACGTCCAGTAAACCAGTTGTCGTGTGCTCGACGTCCCATGACATCCACCACCCGCCGTCTTTCGATCTACGGGGTGTAATTATTAACAGTGGTAATTCCCCTGACGTTTTTTAAACGAAATTATTATTGTCGCGCACCTGGTTCCTGCCCCCGACGGATATTTACTGGACTTTTGGGGTCTTTTCCCCTCCTCTCTTTATTTCTGCGTAAAGTAGTCAACTTTAGAAATAGGGATCAGGATATCCAAAAAATTGTTCATTAATACTCACAAAAAAACTAGGAATTTTATTGTGAAGGTTATGCGTAACTATTATCAATGGAAGTAAAAGTAATTGGAGCAAAAATGTTTTTCACTTTGTTCTTCACTCATCTGGGCCACAGTACTGTGTCTGGGCATAATATCAATTAAAATAAAACAATATAGGATATAGGTATGTATGTATGTAATACAAAAAAACCCCATGGCATGCCAGGCTGAAAGGTAGATTTATGGGTAGGATATAGAGTAATATAACAGACACGATGTGTCAAAAAATGTATACGAGGTATTAAAAAAAACTTTTTGCATATAACTTTTTTATGTACATTTCTCAAAGATATGTTTTATGCAAAAGTCGTTCGCCTCTATAAGGGCAACAAAAAACCTAAGTAAAATTTTTCTCTCAGACGCGAAATAAAAATTTTTGGAAAAAAATTTTCTGTACATTTATCGAAAAAATATTTAATAGAAAAGTCGTTCGCCTCTATAAGATCAATAACAAACCTAAATAACATTTTTCTCTCAGACGCGAAATTAAAGTTTTTTTTTTTATAACAAGCCGCCATTTTGAAAACGCTCGGCCGAACTCGACCGAGATTTTCGGGCAACTGATTTTTGTACCAAATTTCGTTGTTATTCTTTAAAAAATGCGACCTGTAGCCTGCCGACAAATTTCGGCAAATTTATATATATAAAAATACCATATACATATACCATATAGACCATATATATATGGTACGTTCCACGCCGAATTTAGATTTTTTTTTTAGATTTGGCCCAAAATCAACTAAAACGGTCCTTTTGGGCCCCCCAAACTACCCCTGAATTATTAGGGCCCCAAGTGGAATAGAACTCAAGTTATGGATAATTGAAAATTGAAATTTTCAGGTTCGGCTCCAAAGCCAAAAATTTTCAACCATCCATAACTTGTAAAAATACCCATTTTTATGAAAAAACTTTCAAACAAAAGTTGTTTGCAATGCTTTAAACTTTTGGAAACTGCTAAAAAAAGTTCATCCGACATGGTTCACTATTGACGAGTCTTGGCGCCATTATTCGTCAGGCCGCCAAAAAAAAAAAACACGATCAGCTTTCCTGACCAAAAAAATCAGGAGCATAGCTGGAATCGATATAAAACGTTTGAGCCCAAACAGAAGTTAGCCAGACCTAAGGGTTCCGAGAAAAAAAATGATTTTCAGGTTTGGCTCCAAAACCAAAAATTTTCAACCATCTATAACTAGTAAAAATACCCATTTTTATGAAAAAAGTTTCAAACAAGAGTTGTTTGATATGCTTTAAACTTTTGGAAACTGCTAAAAAATAGTTCATCCAGCACGGTTCACTGTTGATGGGTCTGGGCGCCATTATTCGTCAGGCCGCCCATTAAAAACATATTCAACGTTTCTGACTAAAAAAACCAGGAGCGTAGCTGAATCTGATACAAAACTTTTGAGCCAAAACAGAAGTTAGCCAGACCAAAGGGCTCCGAGAAAAAAAATGCTAAAATCCGGCAAAAATCCCTTGATATCAAAAAAATTCCATTGCTCCTCTAGAAATCCACTGTTTGCCAGTCAATATCAAACCATGAGCGACATTTTTTCTTGAATTTGACTGGGAATCAATGTCACTAAGGTTGGTATGCTATTTTTGTATAAGTAGAGCATTTCCCAAGTCCCCGGCAGCTCAAAACCTCAAAATTCCTCAAAATATTTGAATTTTGAGCCCAGACGACTTCGCTTGACGTATATTTTTTATCCAAGAAGCGACTCTTACCCAAATTGTTGCTCTTGTTGATGTTTTTGAAGGTCCACAACGTTTGACGACAACGCTGAAGCAACCTTCCACAAGAATTGTTCTGGAAATTTGAATTTTCAACACAAATCTTAAAATTTGGGACCAGCCCCTAGGTCTGGCGAACTTCTGTGTGGGCTCAAAAGTTTTGTATCGGATCCACCTACGTTCCTGATTTTTTTGGTCAGGAACGCCGAATATGTTTTTTTTTGGCGGCCTGACGAATAATGGCGCCCAGACCCGTCAACAGTGAACCGTGCTGGATGAACTTTTTTTAGCAGTTTCCAAAAGTTTAAAGCATTGCAAACAACTTTTGTTTAAAACTTTTTTCATAAAAATGGGTATTTTTACAAGTTATGGATGGTTGAAAATTTTTGGTTTTGGAGCCGATCCTGAAAATTTCAATGTTCAATTGTCCATAACTTGAGTTCTATTCCACTTGGGGCCCTAAAAATTTAGGGGGAGTTTCGGGGGCCCAAAAGGACCGTTTTAGTTGATTTTGGGCCAAATCTAAAAAAAATCTAAATTAGGCGTGGAACGTACCATATATATAAATTTTTGAGAAATGATTAAGTATGATCTCTAGATACCAAAAAAACTGAAAACCGCATTTTAATTCCTATTTTTTCGACTTCGTTAACGAATGCAATACTAGATAAATCTACCAAAACGAAACCTTAGACCAATATGTAAAGTGTGATACATGTATAAAACTCCGTTTTAAAATTTCAGTATTCAAGTTTGTTTAAAATTTAATTGCCATTTTAACATAGGTATTTCAGTAAAATGGTAAAATCTGATAGGTAATCTTCTTGCTGTGGTATAAATATCGTGCCAGTTAATAGGAAGGAACAGAACTCAATAAATATCTAGGACATTTTCGGGTGAAACCTTCAAATAAGAAATGATGTTAAATCATCGTAGATACTTTGACCGTAAAAGGAAAGTTTTACTTAACCCGCCCTGTAAGTACGTGGAACGAGTTTTCTTACTCGTCCGAATGACCACATCGGAATCTTCACTGTCGACTAATGTAGACCCAAGGTCGTATAACCAGATGATTATGTTTCATTTACCTTTTGTTGATAGACTTACACAGACAGACACCCATTCGTATATCGAGAGAAAGAGATTGCTTACCTACGAGACGCGTGTATTCATGAAGAAAAACTGGAATTTGCAAAGTCCAGGCGCGACTATTTGTTTTTTTAACTTTCCTTTTTAAAATGCCATATTATCCATACTGTGTCAACATGAAACCAAGTTTATGAGGAGAATTGGAAACCTGATAATATATATATATATATATATATATATATATATATATATATATATACATATATATATTTATTTATTTAGGATATATATATCAGGTATATATATACAGGGTGGTCTTGATATAACCTTACAAAAAAAACGGTAATAGGTGACGATGAGTAGAACTCATATACAAAAAAAATCTAGTAAAAGTCTTTTCGTTTTCGAGATAAAAATAATTGAAAAATTGTACAAAATTTGCTGTACGCCAATGAGTTAATCAGGATAAAAAATGTGATTTTGGTTGTCTAGTAACGATAATCGGTACCTGTATCAACTAGTAATCTGAATGACATTTGTCAAATTCAATAATTTTGAATTTGCGGTAGAAATGAAATTTACAAATCAAGAATATATGCGAAAAAAACACTGGTTTTGTTTCGTTATTTATTAAAGCCGCTTTATAAACTTGACGTTGCCTTTGCCGTTTAAAGTTGAGATCGTTGTTCTTTGTTGAATATTGTGTTTATCCGCAGATTCTAACCTAAAACCACAATCATGATTATCCGTCAGTGTCTTGACCCAGGAAACTCGCTATTTACTTACAAACTGCAAACAGAAACACAAGTGAAGTCTTCAAAAAGACTGGTTTTATATACTTCTTGTACAAAAATGATTATAAGAGAAAAAATACATTGAAAACAAGAAAGGCGACGACATATAAATGACAACTGACATATGCAAACTGAGAAGTAAATCACTGGCAAAAGAAAACGTCTATCAAATTTGAAAGCAAATTGTCAATTTATTGTATACTTTAACCAGTAGCAATTGAAACACACTACAAAATCTGAATTTACCGAGGATATTCGAAAAGAGCCCGTTATCTCTATACAAAACACATGGGACTTATTTCTTTGCTTATCCAGAAACGCACTGGTATATTTTAAAATGCAGGTGTACGTATTCGTGCAGTCGCCCAAGTGAAATCGTATGTGTGAATGTATGGTTATCTAAAGACAAAGAATTAAAGGGTCCATTGGGTCGTAAAGTTTTTTTTACCAACGCGGCATTTCGTTTGTGTCTTCTTCGTCTTCTTTGGAGCAGGTGTTCTTCTTCTTCGGCATTTATACTCGAGAAGCAGTGGTGTGTGTATGTGTGTGCCATTTATTTATACTATTTGAAAGTGAATTCATTGTTAGAGTTATTATGCCTAATGATACGCCCATGGACGACGGGGCGGCACCACTTAAAAAGCCATTAAGTGTTTTTGTTACCGTTCCAGTTCGGATTGGACAAAGTATAACTAGGTAACTAACAATTAAATCTTGGTTAAATATGTATGTATTTATTTTTGTGGTCAGTGGCGTCAAATGAGTGTGGATAGGGGTTAATTTTTCTTCATCATTTTGGACCTACCAAATATGGGTTTTTCTGAATTGTTGGATCCTACATCCTACTAATGACCCAGAATTTTTTTGTAAGGTTATTTCACGACCACTCTGTATATATATATCAATTAATGTTCGCGCAGTTACCCAAGTAGAAAATTAAAAATTTGATATATTTTGAGAAATAACTATTCTGCTGTATCCTGTATGTGCTGCCGTATGTGCACTAAAGTGGAGTAATAGTAATGATCCGTCTCTTAGATACACTTCTGTGTCAGTTGGAAAGTCAAATTTCATTATGTGGCAGTTTCGTTGATCAATTCTCTCCGTTTTTATGAGGGCTGCGGGCTGCCTTATAAATATCGATATTCAAACAATCCGTGGGGGAGGGGGGGAGGTAGAGAGAGAGAGAGAGAGAGAGAGAGAGAGAGAGAGAGAGAGAGACCCCTTAAGCGACTAGCGTTTAAGGCACATAAATTATTCGACGCCTTCTAGACGTCTAGACGCCAGCGTCGCGACGCAATAAAACAAACTACAGTGTAATAATGGGGTTGGATTGCATTGAAACCTGAAAGAAAGTACCTACGCGCAGAAAAGAAAACGAGAGAATATGGTAGATGGTATTTACACGTCGGAAAAAGTATATAGCAAAATGAGCAACTCACCCTGCGTATATATTCATTTTATATTGTCCCTACATCGAAAACTTGTTCTCTCCATATCTTTTCTACCTGTCGAAGGAGAGTTAGTCGGTTTTCCTACGTTTGTAATGTTAAAAGAGACCATCCAACCCAGGTAAGAAACCTTAAGGGGATTAACCTCCTCTCTCGATGGAATTTCAAGGTGGATGAGAGATGATTTTTATTCCACCCAAAGAGACGTGATCGTTGAATGGCCTACAAGGCTCTAGGTACTTTTCAAATACGGAGAACAAATTGTAAATCACAGCGGAGATTTGCTACTTTGAATCAACTTGTTATTTGAAATCTAAGATGGGGGTTCAAGAGCTATTTGTGTTTTTGAGATTTTGAGAAGATTTTGAGATCATATTTCGGTTCAAGACTAAATTAAGTATGCGACGAACTTCTGAATTGTTTCTATGGGTATTCCTACCCATTACTTTAAACATTTAGGAAAACAGAGTTTCGAATAAAATTCGATTTTATTTTTTGGAACAATATGGCTACAGCATTGGATGATATCGGCTGTCATTCTGCGTAGATTCGGTGAACTTCGCTTAATTTAATTAAAGTAAAACATTCTAAGAAGACAAAGCTAGCAGATTCAAAATTCCCGAAGACAAATCTAGTCATGATTTAAAAATGCGAAAGTTGTTCCATCTGATAACTCAAAAATTTTATAAAAACGATCACAGCCAATATTGTAAGAAGGAAAATAAGGTTGGTCAGAATGCTTCTTGAAGGAATCATCGAAATTATATTTGAGCTCGTATTCAACGAGTATCTCTAAATATAAACCTCTCTCGCCTGGGATCTCATTACTTCTGTTTATAATATAATTCAAAATTTGGCAATCAATAATCCAAACACGCCGGCGATATAAATATACCTGTTTATACTCTAGTTTCCAGACGTATCAAAAAATATTTTAATTTTTCTTGGAAGTCGGAATATTATTGCCGAATCGTCGACATCGTCGTCGTCTACAAATGAATCCTCGAGGGGAAATAAATGTATTTTCACGTCCGGTGACTCTTCCGATGTTTATCCGCGCCGCATAAACACCGGAGCAAATATATCAAGGAAAACGTCCCTTATGGAAAAGTTAAAAATAACGTTTATGTCTGTGTAAGTGCGTGTATGTCGACATGTTTGCGGTTTCGCCTATGTGCTGATAAATATATATGATGGTTTTGGGATCGTGAACTTTGGCTTTTCTGAATATGTCACCTTTTTCAATTAACTTTATATTCTGGATGATTGAAGTTTTTATCATGCACCGAAAGCAACTACTACAGAAATTAATCGTTTGGTAAACAGAATTATAAAAGGCGATGTATTCATTGGATTACATACTCATATAAGTATTCGGTACCCAAATAACGCTATATAAATGAAGATACCGATGGGTTCTAAATTCTAATTTCGGTCACTTTGACAAATTCTAGAACGGTTTAGGTTCCACAAAGTTCTGTACATTTTAACAATTTTCGACAACGCTCAATCGAGTTCTATTCATTCTCATAGCATTCTACAATGCACTATATTTGTTTCCACAATTTTTAAGAAGGTTCGCCAGAGTTTTATTTTTTTTGTTGCATTTACCATAAGCGTATAAAATATTCAACGAAAATTACCCTCCGCAGAATCTTTCAGAATGCAATTCTGTTAATTTTTAAACTTCCCTAAAAATCAATCGATATAAAGTTCTTTTGGTATTGACAATCTTCTATGATGTTCTGCTGAGCTTTATTTGTCCTTTTGATCTGAAATACCATCATCGAAACTGTCACCGATTAATTTAGCGATTTCGATGACTTTGGATTCGACATTGGTACCTATTCGTCATTTTCGATCATGTTTCTAAGCTACTCTTTTCTTACACAAACCTAGAAGTGCTAAAGGTGTCTTATTCCTCACATTCCTCCTTTTCAGGATGTAAATTATCCCACAAATAATTTATTTTATCCAGGCGTTTCAAAGTTAATCTGAAATCTACATACATACATACTCACATATTATAATTGTATATATATAGAACATGTAGATATGAACTTCTTAAGTTCTTATTTTTAATTCTCCCGAATTAACTCCTCATGACTTTATTACATTATTACTCCTTAAAATACCTTTGCTTTCCCTTGAGAACTAGAGACTTCATATTGTAACGGAAAGCTTCTCGTCAGAACGCATACGGCGAGTCGTAGTCAGGTGTTTTCCGAGAATAAGACCGTCCTTCGCCTAAACTCCCAAACACTGTCCTCTCGATATGACGAAATACTTTTCTTATTTGGAATGGATGAGCCAGGAAGACGCTGCAAGTCACTGAGAGAGAGGTCGAATACGAACTCTATTATTGAGACAGCGAGATCGATGTACCGAAGGGCGATCATAAACAGTCTAAAATTGAGTCTTGGATAGCAATAAATAGTGTTAAATAAATTAGTTAAGGACAAAATTAGTATAGTGTAATTATTTACTTCCACGAAAACGTTACCTTAGAGTCATTTTTCGAGTGATATTCAAATATTATGTTAATCAAGGATGCACGTCTCATCTTCATCTTTATTGCATTTTTTTTTACTTTTTTAATTTTTGTATACTCAGGTGTGACTCGAAAATGCAACCCAAAGTACAGAAAAATTTAAAAACATGTCGTCAGTCGTCTCGAGTTACGTTATATGTATCTCTAAAAATTCGGGAGACTCTGTCTTCCGATACGCCCCCCGCAAAATATTTTAATTGAATTCGTTGGGATCGTACGCGCTTCACGTTTTCCCCCTTCTCGATCACAAGTCGAATTCCCCTCTGACGCATTTTTCCGGGTCGCGTTTCCCCTCTCCCTAAAAACGTGGCAGACTCCCATTCAATTCTCTCCCGGATCGATCAAGGGAACGTAAACACAACGCACGTGTTGCGATCTCCCCGGGCCGGCCGGCAGGAGGCGTCGCGGCGTCGGCGTCGCTTGCACCCCATCCCCCGTTCCCCACTTTCTCCCACCCCCAGCCACCGTTCTTCCTCTCCGTCCCCGGGCCTTGACACTGCAGTCCTCATGAACAATTTAATAGTCGCACTGTCGCAGTTTCGTTCGTGAAAGCGCAGTCCTGCAATTCACGGACTGATAAAACTCCTTTTGCCCTCGGTTGGCCCTCCTCTCCTTTCTCTACTGGGCCTTCTCACTTCTCCTTTGTTACTTCGAAAATAGCTTACCGGGAACGAAGACAAAAGAGTTGACAATTGAAATTAACGCTGAATCGTCGTTGATACGAAAGAATTTCAAGCGTTTTCGTGATTTGGACTGTTAAAATGGGAATTCAGAGTTCCGACAACAGAGAGTTGATAATGTTGATTAAAAAATTTTAAAGGCAAGATTTTAATGGCCTGTAAAACTACCAGAACCCAGGCCCAGGAGTAGTCATATTCAAAAATTTTCTAAGGCAACACAACCAAAAATGCGAAAATTATTTAACTTACACTTGCACTTTAGTATACTTACACTTCAGTGTAGCAAATTTAGAACTTTGGAAGGAAGGATATTAAAGGGAAATCTGAAAGTCAAGGATGTTAAACAACATTCACTAGAAAATTCAGAATTTTAATTAATCGCAACAAAAGCAAACACCAAAAAATCTTGGATAAAACATGAAAATGCGAAATGCAGAAACGCGCAAGTTCTTTTAGGAGATTCACAACTTTTATAAAAGTCTCCAGAGTCCAAGTTTAGGTGATCCATTATATTGGAGGAAGCGTACCAAACGATAAATCTTACAATCTCAAAATATTCAAAAAATTGGAAACGAAATTACGGGTGTGAAGATAGCCACATCCACAAATTTTTGTAGTACGGTAAAATAGGTGCTATTTTTAGTATCAAAATTTGTGATAAAAACCACCTAGGAGAGACTGTTTATTACTAGTGAAATGTATCCGATACGATTTACCGCCCTAGCTATCGCTTGGGGGTTGATAGATGGGGTAAATGTACAAAAAATCGAAACAAAAATTATTTTAACCCCCCCAACCAATTTTTACACTGAAATTTTTTATCAGAAAATATTCATTTTTACATAATGTATCCTCCTGAAATAGTTTCAAGTCGAAAATCAGCGGATGCAATGGTCATTCGGGGGTTAATAGGTTCTATGTGGAAAAAAAAATTAAGTATCTAAACCAATTTGTTGTCTCTAAAATTTTTATCTGGAAATATTCGTCTGTACGCAAGCTATCCCCCTGTAACAGTTTCAAGTCAAAAATCAGGGGATGGGATAGTTATTCTGGGGTTGATAAGACACTTACTTAGAAATTTCGAACTCCTACGTATAGTAATTGTTTTAAGTATCTAAAACAACTTTTACATCGAAAATTTTTATATCGAAATATTCGTTGATATATAGACTACCCCTCCGAAATAGTTTCAAGTCCAAAATCAGGGGATCCAATGGTCATTCGGGGGTTGATAGAAGACTTTAGCTCGTAATTTCGTAGTCTCACGTATGTAAAAAATTATATAACTATGTAAGCCAATTTTTACATTGAAAATGTTGATCTGGAAATATTGCTTTATGCATAAATTATACCCTGAGACAGTTTTAAGTCGAAAATCAGGGGATGCAATAGTCAACAGGGGGTTCTTAAGCCATTTACTTAGAAATGTGAAACTCTCACGTATGGTAATTTTGTTAAGTATCTAAACCAATCTTTACATCGAATATTTTTACCTGTAACTATTCCTTTATACTCAGACTACCGCCCTGAAACAGTTCCAAGTCGAAAGTCAGGGGATACAATGGTCATTCGGGGGTTCATATGACACTTACCAAGAAATTTCGTACTCTCACATATGGAAAAAATTATATAACTATCCAAACCAATTTTCACATGGAAAATTTTTGTCTAGAAACATTCCTTTATACATTGACTACCCCCCTGAAACAGTTTTAGTTGAAAATCAGGGGATGCGATAGTCATTCTGGGGTTCATAGGAGACTCCACCTCGAAATGTCGTACTCTGACGTATGAAAAAAAATGTAACTATCTAAACCAATTTTTACATCAAAAATTTTTGTCTGAAAATATTCGTTTATACATAGACCACCCCCATGAAATAGTTTCAAGTCGAAAATCAGGGGATGATAGTCATTCAGGGGTTCATATGACACTTAACTTAGTAATTTCGAACTCATACGTATGCAATTTTTTTAACTATCTAAAACAAATTTTTACATCGAAAATTTTTGTCTGGAAATATTTTTCTATACATAGACTACCCCCATGAAATAGTTTCAAGTCGGAAATCAGGGAACGCAATAGTCATTCGGGGGTTCGAGGTAAGTGTCATATGAACCCCCGAATGACTATCGCATCCCCTGATTTTCGACTTGAAACTATTTCATGTGGGTGGTTTATGTATAAACGAATATTTCTAGACAAAAATTTTCGATGTAAAAATTGGTTTACATAGTTAAATAATTTTTTCCATACGTCAGAGAACGACATTTCGAGGTGGAGTCTCCTATCAACCCCAGAATGGCCAGAATGACTATCGCATACCCTGATTTTAGACTTAAAACTGTTTCAGGGGGGTAGTCTATGTACAAAGAAATGATTCCAGAGAAAATTTTTCGATGTAAAAATTGGTTTACATAGTTAAATATATTTTTACATACGTGAGACTACGACATTTCGAGGTAAAGTCTCATATCAACCCTCGAGTGACCATCGCATTGCCTGATTTTGGACTTGAAACTGTCTCAGGGGGTAGTCTATGTATAAAGCATTATTTAGAGACAAAAATTTTTGATGTTAAAATTGGTTTAGATACTTAAATATGTTTTCCATACGTCAGAATACGAAATTTCGAGATAAAGTCTCGTATTAACCCCCGAATGACTATCGCATCCCCTGATTTTCGACTTGGAACTGTTTCAGTGTGGTAGTGTATGTATAAAGCAATATTTCCAGACAAAAATTTTTGATGTAAAAATTGGTTTAGATACTTAAATATTTTTTTCCATACGTCAGAGTACGAAATTTCGAGGTAAAGTCTCATATCAACCCCCGAATGACCATTGTATCCCCTGCTTTCGACTTGAAACTATTTCAGTGGGGTAGTCTATATATAAAGCAATATTTCCAGATAAAAGTTTTCGATGTAAAAATTGGTTTAGATAGTTAGAAAAAAATGCATACGTATGAGTTCGAAATAACTAAGTTAAGTGTCATATGAACCCCCGAATGACCATTGTATCCCCTGACTTTAGACTTGGAACTGTCTCAGGGCGGTAGTCTGAGTATAAAGGAATATTTACAGGTAAAAATTTTGGATGTAAAATTTGGTTTAGATACTTAAAAAAATTACCATACGTGAGAGTTTCACATTTCTAAGTAAATGTCTTAAGAACCTCTGTTGACTATTGCATCCCCTGATTTTCGACTTGAAACTGTCTCAGGTATACTTTATGCATAAAGCAATATTTTCAGATCAATATTTTCAATGTAAAAATTGGCTTACATAGTTAAATAATTTTTTACATACGTGAGACTACGAAATTTCGAGGTAAAGTGTCGTATCAACCCCCGAATGACCATTGCATCCCCTGTTTTTGGACTTGAAACTATTTCGGAGGGGTAGTCTATATATCAACGAATATTTCGATTTAAAAATTTTCCATGTAAAAATTGTTTTAGATACTTAAAACAATTACTATATGTAGGAGTTCGAAATTTCTAAGTAAGTGTCTTATCAACCCCAGAATAACTATCCCATCCCCTGATTTTTGACTTGAAACTGTTACAGGGGGATAGCTTGCTTACAGACGAATATTTCCAGATAAAAATTTTAGAGACAACAGATTGGTTTAGATACTTAATTTTTTTCCACATAGAACCTATTAACCCCCCAATGACCATTGCATCCCCTGACTTTCGACTTGAAACTATTTCAGGGGGACACATTATGTAAAAATGAATATTGTTCGATAAAAATTTTCTGTGTAAAAATTGGTTGGGGTGGTTAAAATAATTTTTGTTTCGATTTTTTGTACATTTACCCCATCTATCAACCCCCATACTATAGCTAGGGCGGAAAATCGTATCGATTACATTTCATTAGTAATAAACCTAGGACTAGGAACCTAGGACGTCTCTCCTAGGACGTTTTTGTCACAAAATTTGATACTAAAAAATAGCACCTATTTTACCGTACTACAAAAATTGTGGATGTGGCTATCTTCACACCCGTACGAATTTTACATTTTTATAAATCCCGCCAATGCCCAGGTCCACTCAGGTTTAAACTTGTCTAAAATAAACTTGACATTCCAAAAGTCGAAAGGAGGTTCATCAAAAAGTACACGTTTTTATAACACCCATTAGAGGAGGTCCAAAAAATGTAGAACATTGGAGGAATAAATATTTAAGATGATGTCAAGTAGGTAAAAAAATTAAGGCTTTTATGAATTACATCAAAATCTTGGTCCACATAGTTAATAACTTTGGTGAAAGAAATACCACGAAAATGTCTAACAAGCTCAAAATATTCGAACTATAGATTCAAGGATGGCAAATCGAATAATTTAAAATTTTGCACTACTAAAACCAAAGTTCGAGAAAGCCAAATCAACCGAAAACAAACAAGAAAACAGAAAAACAATATCAAAAGAAAATTTAGCAGATTGAAGATTTCCCAAGGTCAGACAATATACTCGAAAATGCCAAAGAATTCAACAGAACTCAAGTCCCATAGATTGTAGAACTTAACGGAACAATTTCAAAGCCATAATTTGATGATCTCACAATTTTTAAAACTGGCCGACTCAAGATTCACTAGAAGATTAAAAATTTTGATGCAGTTTTCAAAGTTTAAAATCGAAAAAACCCAAAATGAAAGACAATGCCAGTTTCGAAATTGTATAGGAGAAACTATTCCAGGCGGGGTAAGATTTTTGTGATATTGCGTGTAGAAAGCTGTTTTATTTTTGTAGTAGGTCTCAAGTGACATTTAACCTGTTAAACTTTTTACCAAAAAAATTTATATTGCGATATCGAGGTATTTTACCGAAAAATGTTAATAGCTTAGAAACTAAATTCCAGTATAATTTTTTATAATTTTTCAAATACAACGAAAATTATCGAGACTGTTCCCCTCTACATCTATTGCCCAATAGAATATAACCTCTAAGAGCCGTAGCTGTAATTTTATTATTTTAGTTATTATATATAGCTTCTTCTTCTTCTTCTTCTTCCCTTCATGGATTAGGCTATTGTAGCCTGTTCCGGAGACCATCTCTTCCTCGGGCGTCCTCGGCTGCGTTTTCCTCTTGGTTTGTAGTGATAAATTGCCTTATCGTCTTTCATACGTTGCAGATGTTCTGTCCAGTTTCTACGACACCTTCTGATTCTATCATTTATGGAAATGATACCCAGTTCGTTCCGTATGTCAATGTTTCTTAGTTGGTCTGATCTTGTACATCCTTTTACTGATCGAAGGAATTTCATTTCTGCAGCTTGTATTTTAGATTCGTCTTTTTTTTTATTATCCACGTTTCACAGCCGTAGGTTATTATTGGAGTAGCCATTGTCTTATAAAATTTCATTCTAGTTTCTTTTCTCGTTTTATGTTTGAGGTGTCTGTGTATAGTTCCACATATATTTTGGAATTTACTGACTTTATTTAAGATATATATATATATAGATATATAGATATATATAGCTGAAATAATAAATTGACACTATGGCTCTTGAGAGTTTATTCTATTCGTGAAGCCTCATTAATTTTCAGTGTATTTCCCGCACGTTAACTGAATTTTTAGATTTAAAGTTAAACGCGTTTGTTGTTTTCCATCCAATTTTCCAGTTACCGGAAAGATCAGACATTTCGGAATATCTTATCCTTATGTCAAATTGTCATAAAAAAAATTCAAAAACTACCAAAAATTTTTCAAACCGACGCCTATCTCGTCTACTTTAGAGTTTAAGGTGACCAGATAGAAGTGGCGAGAGAAATTCATCAGAAAATTTAAAATTGTTGAAAGCTACTACAGTCCCGGTAAAGGAAACCTTAGTTCAATTCTTCGGGTCTTTCTGTGATATTTTAATATTTCTGAATTTCCCATTTGGAGACTTTGCTGTAATATGTCTGTGCTGTAAATTTAGACTCAAGGTATATACATAGGAATAAAGCAGAAGCAGAAGGTTATGACAGCGTTTACTGTATAGTAAAAATGAAGTAACTCTGAATAACCTCGGTCTTTTTTCATTCGATATTCTGGGATACGAATTTAGGACCGGCTCTAGAAATGTTTACACAATAGACTGTCTATATGACAGGTTCGTACTTTACATTTTTTTAACTGAAAAATTAATTGCCTTTTGCGTTTCACAGATAATTCATGAGGCGTTGTTGTTCAATATATGTTGCACTGCATGAATGCAATTACCTAAATTAAAGAGTGTTAAAGTGTAAATAAAAAATCTTAATCAGTAAAAAGAAACATTTATTAAAAACACAAACGCGTATATGTGGACATTATAAAGACCTCATCAAAATGTATTTATATTACAAAATTACAATGTCCAACCTACGAAGTATTCATTGTTGCTTAAATTTCCTAATGCTAAATTAATGATGTGAAAGAGTTATTCTGAATTAATAGATGTTATAAATGCCCCCAAAAAATATTATATTTTTGTTAATATTTTGCAAATTGCTATTAATACATTTTATTCAATTTTGCCATATGAACTGGCGTTTATTGACGTCAAATCAAACCTATAAAGCCATTGTTTATTTTGTTTATTTAGGCAGCGGATTAATAGTTATTTATTCAATTTTTCCGTATAAGGTGACGTTTTATATGTTTAAAATTGTTTTCGTCGTTGTCAAGGTTGCGGCACTGAAGTTGTCATCTTGTCAAATTTTCTCTTCAAAATTGAAGTTACTCCGCTAAACGTCAGTTTATATACGGCAAAATTGAATAAAACGTTGTAATACACTCGCGGATACAATGAACGTTTAACTCGCGATATTAACGCGCTTGCGGCTGCGCCGCGCTCGCGTTTAAACATATCGCTCGTTAAACGTTCATTTTATCCGCTTGTATAATAAATAACTATTATTGTGTACTATAGCTTAACTCTAATAAGTTAATTAATTGTGTACATATAAAAAATGGGGGCAAGGGTGCATATATACATTATTTTTACATTTTTCTGCAAACTTTTCGGCAACACAAATTTTTGGCGCCAAATTTTTAAAATGTTTGTCAAAGGTTTTATTTAGTATTCTAATGAAGTTGCCAAATCTGTACCAGACATTTTTAAACTTCCAAATTTGTTCAAATTTTTGTTTTAATGCAAACTAAAGTAGTTTTGTTAGCAGAACTACTTGCAGCATTTGCGTAAGTTTCGCATGTTTCACATGAGTGCTTATTAAGACTTTTTGATTAAGTAACCACTTAATCTAATATCTTGGATAATATCTTGGAATAATCTCCAAAAGGAAAATATCTTGGTAATATCTTGGATAAGAGGGGCGTCTTTTTGATAGTCATTTTGAAAAACAAACTGTTCTGTTTCATTTTTTATCAGTTAATTTTCATTCATTTCAATCAGTGATTATTAATAACATTTTGTCCCGTCTTTCTATCCTCGAATTAATAAAATAGAGGCACAGTATTTAGGTTTCGACAGTTCCCACTATGTTGCCGTATTGAACCGAAAAAGTTTTCTAAGCAATCTTGGTTTAAACGGCGTTTAAAAAATATGGAAACTCTTTAGTCTCATCGACTCCTCTTAAGTGAAATACATCACTAATGGTTACTTTAAGGCAATTTAAACATTTTATTCTATTGCTAAAAATCTATGAAAACTTTGAGTTTGTGAAACATCTCATAGCATTGCTGTAAATCTTCAATTGCGTTTTTTTTTTTGCTGAGCATATATGTCAACCCTTTGTTTTGGAATTCATTTTAGATACTTTACAGAAAAATAAACTATATCAAATTATTTAAATATCCTACGCCATTTGCTAATAGCACAAATGATTAGACATCATCAGACATCGCATTACATTGCCCCACTACCCCGATCGGTATCCCAAATACGATGCTCGAGTGAATCTGCGCGAACATCGGACCTCTCTCTCTCTGGTTACCCTTCTGATTGTCTCTTTATTCTTGTGGTAGAAGTTAAAAAAAAAACAAAGCTCTTAATCCAGAAAATTTACAAAATAGTCTCAAATTCGCTTTATTTCAAGCTAATCTTTTAAACGGAAGGCCTACTCTTCCTAATTTTAATTAACCATGCCCAATTCTTATACTCCCCGAAGATCCCTCAAGGGAGTTATGCCTCACAGTTACATATTAAAATCCTCATCTGGAATATCGGTCCTGGCGTCATTATTCGCTCCCGTAATTATCATAGATATTCGTTTCACTAATTACCATAATCTACGAACCGATAATTCTCTTCCATTTATGTATTGCATATTTTTTGCTTCCAGTTTAATTTATACGAATTACGGGTAAATCTAGCAAATAACCAAACTTCGCTGTCGAGCTTGTACATTTATGTTATAGATTTATAAAAAGGGTGTAATCATTATTAAACTGATAATGATGATAATGATTAATAACTGAAAATATTTTGGAAGTAGCAGGCCAAGATTTGGTATTTTGGGGATTATGGAAAAAGTTTAAAACATAAAAAAATCGCTGTATTCTCTATAACTTCCTCAATTGTGTCTCAGACAATTCTCCTAATTTTCTTAGATAGTTCTTTTTGCATTTGCATTAAAGTTTTTCATGCGCTTTAGAATACGATTTAAAAAAAAAATTGTGTTTCGAATTTGAAATTTTGGGAAGTGTTTTAAAATCTTTAAGTGGAGTAAATATTTTTTAGGATGTTACCAAGAAAAATAATGGATGTGGGTTGAAGGTACGATCTGACTATCTCGATGATTTTTTAAACTTCTTTGTAATTTCTGGCAATTTTCACAGTTCTTGGTATGGTTCAACAGTGTTAAAATCTAATAATGAGATACTATTTCTTTTACCTTTTTTGGGCATTTTTTCTCGTAAGTTTGTTCTGTATTTCATTTAAACTATTTTTTAACTTAATTTTATTTTAAATAGTGAAATTAAGTGAAACATGGCTACCGATTTTGAAAACTTCGTATGTGGAATGTTAACATGAATATTATGCACTATTTTAGGTGAGTGTGGCATTATGTCAGAACTGTTTAAATTTATAAACTTCAATTATAAACTAAAAATTTTATACTATGATTTACTCTTAAACTATCGCTGCAAACAGTCAAATTAAGCTGATATGTATAATTCCGAAACCCAAAATATAAATACTTAATATAAGATTGAATGTAGTCTCATGTCATATGTATAGCTCATACTTATAAATGATGACCTCAAAATATTCAATTCAGTGAATTTGAAAATTAGTCATCATCTCTGTCATCCTATAAGTTACTATGAGGCGACTGTTGTACTGCCTATTCGCAAAAGTATGCGTAAATACGTATTCGAATGTTTTAAAATCGAATAACTTAGTATGTATTGAAAACTTGAGCTATCGGTCGTACCGAAAATCCAACAGTTCGCCCTTTGAAAATTAACAAAAAAAAAAAGGATCTTAGATTAAAGTACTATTGGAAAATTTCCCCTTCCGACCGAAAACCTGGCAACGTCGTATTAGTCACCACTCCGAAGGGCCCGGGGGAAAGGAAAGGCGCGCTCTCTCCACCTCCCCCCCTCTTTCCATCGCACCCTCAGCCATGTCGGAGAGCTTTGAACCCTCTTTTCACAGGTAAACGTCCATTGCCATGGCCACCACCGAAAAGCTATCCTCCCCACGTATAACATGCTTATTCAAATAAGTAGAAGTAGAACAAGCAGTCCCCACAATTAAAACGGGAAATTCCCTATCGCGTTTCTAGCGCGCGCGCTTTTTTTCTCTCTTGGCGGGAAAATTTTTAGGCGCCAACAACCATATAACCGACAACTGGAGGAACCGTTTTAGCGATCCTGGTGTTATTAATAATTGTGTAATTATATAATTCATTACGGATACGCGGACGTGGGTGGACGATATTACGAAACCAGTTTTTTGTTCTGTAGTACAAAGTTCCATTATGGCAGGAAAGGTTCTCTCTCTCGCTCTCTCTCTCTCTCTCTCTTTCTCTCTCTCTTTCTCCTTCTCTCTCTCTCTCTTTCCCTCTTTTCTTCTCAGTTTGTGGCGGTGTAACGATCAAGTTACCGTAGGCGGAAGTTGAAATTCTCAGAAGACGAAAACCGACAAGGCTCAATGAAAAAGAGAAGAAAGGTCACTTTTAAGGGTGTGGGAATTATAAGCATTTTAGGGTGTATCGAGAGGTTCTTAATGTTTCAATGCCGCACAAAAAAAATGCTAAAATCGGTTCTATATTTTACTTATTTATATTGCTTATAAGTTTATAACTTATAACACTCTCTCTCTCTCTCTCTCTCTCTCTCTCTCTCTCTCTCTCTGTCGCTGTCTCTCTCTCTCTCTCTCTCTCTCTCTCTCTCTCTCTCTCCCCCCTCTCTTCCTATCTCACCCCCTCTCTCTTATATATTAATAATGTGTCTCCTGACATGAGGTAAAAATACTGCTTCATCACAAAATTACACAAATGGAGTCTGACTTTGGACTTATTAAAATATATCCTATTTTAAAATAAACTGCGCATGTTTATATATATACTAATAAAACTAAAATGTGTTAACAAAAATTATATCAACTCTTTACAAAACGATTGTAATGTAAGACATTCTGTACATTGACAATATATAGGTATCTGTTAAAATGCAATGCTTCGCACGCTTAAATGTCAAAACAATGTCGACTTTCGTAATATAAGACCATTCAATACATCTGGCATAATAACAAAAGAAGATTCACTTTAGGGGTAAAAAAATAATGAAAATAGTGAATGAAAATAAAATAATGAAAGTATTTTTGTTGTTATTTTTAATTAGAGAGTGAATTTCAGTTTAAAATTTTAATATCCATCGTGTAGTTCCTCGTTTTCCCACGAGACGCTTAATTATAGGAATGGCGTAGGGTTACTTATATGACATCATTTAGTGCAGTTATCTTTAGTGGACTTTATTTTAGATTATTTTAGTTTATACTTATAAATGTATTACTAAATTGCGATTAAGACTTACATAGTATGAGTTATAGAGTGAGATACAGAGTGAGTATTTGTTAAGCTATCCTAATACTCCACCAATTGTTAAAATGGGACGAAAAAAAAAAAAAAATTTAAAGTAATAGAAAATTTCGTCTTAATTTGACGTTTTAAATATTGTAACGATTACCATTCAATAATGCTTTGATAACCGCTAAAAGCCACTAAAAGGTAAGTGAAAAATTCAAACATCTGTTTCGATTTTAATAATACTGATACCTACTTTTTAATTACACATTTTACGCATCAATAAACAATATTTTCAGTTTAATAACTCTCCAACGCCTATGAATTGAAAACCAGAGAAACAAGCATTGCGCATTGCAGTAATTAAGTAGTTAACTAATATATTTAACAATAAGTTTTAATATTTAACACTTATCACTTAATGTATTGCAGTGTTGTATAATACTTACAGTACTTATTACATATTCTATTAATTTATTGTACCATTTATTTATATTCCTACTCGACTGTGTCTTCCTTAATCGCCCGCCAGCTTTTTATATCTCGCTTTCTCGAATAATAAATGTAACGACTCGAACACCATAGAAAGGTTCGAGTATAGAAGTATAGAAGTCTCTGTTCTGAGAATATTTGGATTCCTCCAAAACAACTACCTCTCGACTCGCCCCATTCGTTCCGAGTTCCCATAAGAATATATGGAAATAATAAGGAAAATAAGAAAATTTTATAACCTTAAAAAAATAATATTTTTTTCTGCACTCAGTTGACAAGTTACCACAATATAGAATGTTAGGTAACTTCGCCGTTTATCGAGATATCTTAATAACAAAAAACTTGGTTTAACTGCGTAAAAGATTTATGAAAAGCTGCGTAACTGCTTGTGATAAGTTGTATATATCTGCGATTTAAAGTAATTTCTCGCATCCCAGTCGCCAGCGCTTTCTATCCTTCCAGTCTTCTTCTTGTAGATTTCTTTGGGTCATTGCGCTTCTGATACCACCGCTCCATGTTTTTCTAGGCCGTCCTCTTTTCCTCCGCTCTGGAGGAACCCATGTCATCATTTTCTTTGGCCATCTATCATCCGGCATTCGACATACGTGGCCATATCATCTCAAATGTTTGGTTCAACAATATCAACGATAGTGGTATCTATCTTCACTTTTTGCTTTATCTCACCGTTACTTATCTAGCAGTGTCAGTCTACAACACCGTCTCAAGTAATTCATTTCCACTGTCATCAACCTCCTTTGCAAATGTTCAGTCATATCCCAGACTTCGGCCCCATATGTTGTAATACTCTCTATATACGATGGTCTTATAGATGCTGATCTTGGTATCTGGTCTAATATGTAAACTCTACAAGATTCCATTTAGTTGTTTTGTTAAATGTTTCCCCTGTCTGATACGGTTCTTAATTTCAGTTTCACTAGTGTCACTTTTATTAATATTTATTCCCAAGTATTTATATGAATCAATACATTTAACAGTTCCCTGTTCTAAGACCAACTCTCGACTGTTTATGCCTCCCGCGACTAGATATTCTTTTTTTTATAGTAATTGATACACCCCATGCCTTGTATTCCTCTGCTAGTTTCCTGACCATAAAGCTTATATCACCCTCATCTTCAGCAAAAATGACCTGGTCATTGGCAAAGTGTAACGTAAAAAGTTTATCATTTTCAACTGTAATTCCCATATTTCGGCAGCTGCACCTCCAATGTTTTAACGTAGAGTTCAAGTATATCTTGAATAAGGTTAGGGCAATTGCGCAGCCCTGTCGTAAACCTTTGGATATTGGTAATTCCTCCGATAGTTTTGTTCCCAACTTAATACTACTAGTCATATTAGTATATAAATTTTTCACAGCTTATATGTTAAGGTCACTCACGCCATTTTCCGACATTGCAGGCCACATTCTACTGAGGGGTATACTATCGTAGGCTCTTTTTATATCGATAAATATCATATAATGTGTTTCTAAGTTTCGGGTCATTCTCTTCTTCGGGAGTTGTTTTAAGCAGAATAAATTATCAGAGGATGATCTGCCAGCACGGAAGCTATTTTGTTCGTCTATATCATGAATTTGCTGTTCTATTCGACCTTTAATAATTTTTCCATATAATCTTGAGATGGAGTTTGTCACACTAAAGTCCTCTATAATTTGAACATAATTTTCTGTCGCATTTTTTGTGTAAATTAGGTATGTAGGCCGTTTTCCATTCGGGGGGTAATTGTTCGCCTCTCAAAAAGCAGTTGAAAACAAATGTCTTTAACTGCTCTTTAACTAATCTTTAAATGTTACTGGATTTAATTAAAGACCTGTCAAGTTATTCTTAGAATCTGTTTAATTGTATTTAGCGTTAAAAATTGTTTATAAACTAGCGTTTATAAGCAATGTTTCAAACCCCTATATTATTTTAAGTCGATTTAAATTTTTTACAATCTCCGTATATTATTTGGTAGCTCTTTAACTTCCACTGATACATCGTATCTGGTTTAAGGTAAATACAATTTCTTTAAAAAGTTCTTCGGTTCATTAAAATTGTCAGAAGCACGTTAGAAACTTTTTCTGGGTAGTTTTTGTTAACAAATATAATAAAACATTATTGTGGGGAATGTCAGTATAATCCTTAGAAGACTCCGTGCCACGAGCGGTCGTACCACATGCGGTCACGGTGCAAAATCGTGCCAGATGCGGTCACTCCAAAAATATTTCTACCTGATGTACGGGTGCATGGTATGTGATATGCTCGAAAGTACGTTGGAAACGCTAGAGGGCAAGGATCAAACACGTACTGTTGCAGAGTTACACTGTTCTAATTGCAGGGACTTGCAAACAATTACAGCCTATGGCTCGTAATATTTTATTATGTTTTCATTGTTCGATTCTTGGCCATCTTTTGTCCTTAATATTATTCACAAGTAGGTAGACAATAGATCTGGGACGTTTTTTGACTGTGACCGCATAAGATACTACCGCTCATGGCGAGCCGTACCGCGAGCACCCCGATAAATTGGCCTGTCCTGGGATTTCGAAACTATTGACCGCACATGGCACTGACCGCATCTGGGAAGACACGCCTTAGAATCCACATGTTTACTGGAAGTAAATAAATGAGTTCCTTTCTCTTTTTTTCTCTCTTTTTTTGGAAAGGCCAACGCTTCTTGTCGGTCTTCAGTTATAGGAATGAACATATCCATAACTCGTTTTTTTTGTCTTACGGATGCTTATGATACAAGTATTATTCGCACTCTGTACAACGAATACAGTGACTGGATTGTAATTGTCGCAGTTTAGTAATACTGCTTAAGATGCGATAAGTACTTATATTAAAATAAAGGTAAAGATTTTTCCTTTGGACCCCGAGTTAAAGAAAAATAAAAATTATAAGCAGAAAAAGGGGCGTTTGGAGGTGCCGGGGAAAATAGTTTGTAGGTGCGGAGACGCCTAGTTCTTGAGAAAAAAAAATTGTGGAAAAAACACCGAAATTACCTATTTTCAAAGAGGAATTTCTCAGTGCTTTCGTGAGTTATTCTGACTCGCTTTAAGGCCAAAACGTAGTTCGATGCTTGAACTAAACGACGACATTAACTTTGCGCCAAAATAATACCGAAAAATATGCAAAAACACGATTAGAAACAGAGAGGTTTTCGCGCCTTCGCTATTTTGAAATACTGTTGACAGCCACGCCGAGAGCAGTTTTGTGAGTGACTAATTGGCCGACATGACGGATGGTTAGGTACTTGGAATAGAACGAATCTAGAGATGTTAAAATGTACGTTGTTAACGCAAGAGGGCAAGGATCAATTATGTACTCACTGAGCCTAATAGGTATCATCAGAATTTGCTGTAGAATGTGAAATATCATGAGCGCCAATTCGGGTGCATCGCGCCCCAGCGAAAAGATCGCCAGGACGGTCTCGTAGCCAGAATGAAAATCTTGACGTTCCATGATGAAGTGTTTTCAGGTGTTTTGTGCCAAAACGTAAACAATTTTGGTCATATCGTAGGAAATTCGCATTTAACATATTTTGCAAAGAGTTTGAGCGTGAATAATAGTGAAAAATACATAAAGAGGACCACAAACGTGTGATATGGAATAAATTTGATGTCCACCCGATAGTGTCGAGAGAACAACGAAGAAGGAAAGGGAGCCGTTCGCGGATGTAACCTAAAAAGTGAAAATATTGTTTTGCAAAGAAACCAGAAGGAATTAAAAAAAAAAGAAGTGGACCATCATGTTTAACAGTATTTTATGGACGAAAGGTGATTTTTTGGTGAGTTTTTAATTTTTGACGGTATAACCTCTTATGGAAAATCGCATTGTGAAAGTGCCATAACTTTTAAACGGATCGTCTTCGCACTATAAGACTGGTGTCTCTGAAACACGTTTTTGAAATACTTTCGATTGATGTATGTCTTTTTTAAATATTTTGGGGTCCAAAGGGATAAGGTCAGTCAAAATGGAATTAAATTACCGTAAAGAAGCATTGTCGCGTTATCACTTTGTATTTCCTAACTCCGACACTTTGGCCATACAAACGACAACGGCGCTTTCTCGCGCTTCGTCTCTCTCTCTCTAGCGTCGTCGCATGGTGGGGGAGACGCGTTTGCCGGCACATTTCGGTCCGCCGACCGCCGACGGACCAGTACAATCCGAACTAATGCGGACGGCGGTTTATGTGCGGAAAGAGTAACAACGCGCGAGGAAATCCGTACAATAATTCCATTACTAAGTGCTCTACAAGTACGTACACTTTACTGCATACGAAAGTCGTGGAGTACGAAACTGCATGTGCGCCCTCTGTGTATTAACGGGATAGTCTCTCGTAGCCTCCCTCGCCTTTTTTCTTGTTCGTTTCCGTTCAGTACGTTTTATGTAAGTAACAACGCGTTAGCGACAACAATAATTTAATAATAGTATTTCGCCCCCCCTGTCCTCCCCCCACGAAAAATCTCAATAAGTCGAATGTTCTTCGGGATGTCTTCTGCAACGGATCGTCCGGAAGCTTAGATGAAGTAAATACAAATGCATACTATTTTATTTATTTAATGTTAAATACGCTTTACTAGTGTATCTGTGCGTGTTTGTTGCTTTTCTTTGGCATGCGGCACTAACAACAACAACAACAAAGCGAGGACTATATTATTTATTACCACTCGTCTCGTCTCGTTTTGTCTCGTCGTGTTTCCTTTGTTTGTGGCGACGCCCGGCGTCGATCTCTCGAAACAAAGATGGTCGTTGTTTCCGTTGGGATTTTTTCTTTCATAACAAAATATCGTCCGCGTGCGTTCGACAAACACAAAGGAAGTCACCGGTAGTGTAACAGTATCGTCAATATTATCAGTTGCAATTATGTACTGTCGACTGCATTGTGGTTAACTACGCTGAAGGTAATCCATTCTCTTCAGATATTCGCTCGGCTCACGATTCGCTCATGGGGTTCATAAAACTACTTGTTTGATAGACCGGAATACCAAGTAAGTTTAACGTAACCTATCTTAATTCAAAATTACTCGATTTGAGAGTTAGTCGTACATTTTGTCAAAATACACTGCAATATTTTTTTACAAACTTTAAATATCTAATTTACTATCCAATATGTACCTAGGTACTTAAATAACATTTTGGTATGGCTAAATCGTTTCTGAAGTGCACTGCACCCTTGTCGTTTTTCGGTTTTTCGAAATCTCCAAAATTCGCCTTTTGAAGAATTGTTTTTATTTTTCATCTATTCTACTATCAAATTCATAATAAAATATGAGAAAGTAGTCCGATGGACACGTCGCCATTTTTTGGGTAAGTTATATCACCATGAGGGTGACCTTTTAAATATTTGGATAATTTGGAATGCCAACGTTTAAATCGTTTTCTGTTCTATTGATATGCGGTGATGTTATGATATGATACGATATCATATCTCATGCACACACATACACATAGACATATAGGTATATAAATTTTTTTCTTGAAACACTGGAGTTTTGTTGTTTCGATAGTTTGGTGGATCACAATCTTAAATCGATTCAACCTTTGTTTGTTATTAACATTTAGTACGGATTTTTTCATATACTAACCAGTTATTTTGGTAGGAAAAAACTGAGAAGCTTTAAGCTTATCCTCATATTCCAGAGTTTCTACGTATTTTTATAACTAATTTACTAATTGGCCTCTATATCATTATAATTTTGAAATTTAAATAATAATTATGTACTTAAATAACTCATCATTTCTTTGGTAATTAAATGTCGAGAAAAGAGTGGAACATTAAGGCCTATGTATTGTATTTGTTGTGTTTTTAGTCATATCAGTTTACCTATATTAAATAACAGTTTAACGTTATTTATGATCCACCAGTCTATATTTTGGACTTGGCGTCTTTATAGCGGCATTATTGAATTGTAAGAAATTCAGATATTTGAGTATAATGCCCGGTTTCATAATGCAGTTAAAGGCCGCTTTAACTGCATTATGAAACCGGGCGTAACTTTTCTTACTGGTAGGTAGGTACTTTTGGTATTTGTCTCTTTCATTTTTACTCCTTTGTATATTTATAGATTTATAGGGTTCCCTTTGTCACTGATACTATATAGTTGCTCTCCACTGTAAAATGGATTTAGGAAAGCTATAACTTGTTTTCATTACTCAATTTTGTAAGTTATTGTACCCCATACTATGGTGCCATAAGGTAGAACAGAGGAGAAAAAGGCTTGGTAGGTAGCAGTCATTTTCTTTTGCTTTAGGTTTGGATTGGGAGTTTAAGGGCGGGTACCTACTTTTGTTTCTGATTAAACATCGGATTGAGTTTTAATTGGCTGTTTTAATCTGGGATTAATTCAATTCGATGTTTCATGAGAACCAAAAATACCAACCTTCGGTTTAATTTTTTTTTTCTTGGTCAGGTAGACTGCTCTTAATTTTGCCGCTAAATTGTTGAAATGGATTTTTTAAGTAACTTCACGTTGCCAGTTTTGTTAATCTACTTAAGTTGATATGCTCTTATTTCCCCTGGCCGCCTTTATTTTTATTTGATAGTCGGGTAGGGATGCATGCTATCTGCATGATGGGTACTTAAATGGAATAAAATTAGTTTTTGTACAGGGAAATCAATTTTTCTCTACCACTGTAGTTGTGACAACTGTCTGGCCGATTTTTTGGTTCTTTAAGTGTAGAGGAACGTCAGATTGTGTTAGCCAAAAAAATGTGTTTTTTCCTCCATTGACAATTTGAGGTAAGAAATGTATGATTTCAAGCCATTTTTGTCAATAAGTAAAATTGTTATATCCGTTTCAATAAACTAAAATGATCAGTTCTTCCACCCTGTCGGTTAAGGTATCGATTTAAAGAGATCAAAATGTGATTATGGGGATTTAATTGATGATGAACAACTCATTAATTATATTACTAATTCAAATATTATTTGTAAATAATTATATTCAAATTCCATTCATTGTATGGATAAATAGACTGAATTATTAGTAATTATAGTTAGGGTTCTAAATTTCATTGTACATTTTTATGTAGAATCGTAAATGTTTATAATTTATTTATTTATGATAACTGTGGTATTATTAAACATTAAACAATTCATTTTACGTATAAAATATAGGAATAATATATTTTTTAATAATGTTACGACCTTTATTAGGTACTGAATAATATTGTATTGTACTGTATTGGTAATTGTAACATATTTCAATTTATATAACGCTTTTCTATATTTGTTAAAGTGAATGGTAGAAAACATGATATTGGGTACCTATTGGTATGCCCATTTTGCCTTTCTAGCTGAAAAAATGTCTTGATAAATCCAGTCTAGGCATTAAATGAACTAAGTTAATCAAGGGATTTTGCACAATACGTTCAAATAGACCACTGACAAGAGTTGATTTACAAAGAAATATCTTTGGCAAATTAGGTTTGGGACCCATTAAATGCGATGAGTGCAACGGAACCTTGTGAAGAATTTCCAAAATGTGCGAGATATTCAAGTTTTCCCATTCTATCAATACGAAGTTCAGAATTTTCATTAATTGGTTTCAAAACGGTTTCTTCCGTTTTTGGAGTAGGGTAGAGCGGGGCTAGTTGAGCAATTTTTCACTTGATTGGTTATAGCTCCTAAACAAGAAGTCAGAATTGCTTGTTATGCATTCCCATAGATAGGTAATAATGCCCTAAGAAATTTGTCTGTAATAAATCGGGTTTAAGAGCTACAATCATTTAAGTGAAAAAGGGCATACGTGCTCAACCTACCCCATAGGTGAGGTAAGTTGAGCAAGGGTATGGGGCAAATTGATCAGGTATGGGGCGAAAATTAAAATTATGCCGTGCGATGACTGGGAAAGTTTACTAGACATGTAATAACATTACTAATTCATAATGAACTCTTTATTATAAGATCTTAGTGATACAATAGCGAAACAGAAACAATATTTTTTCAAATGTTAAACTTAAAAATAAAATCAACATAAACAAAATCTTTCTTATGCATAATTTTTTAAACAAACAGGCTTATTCTACCTTTAATCATACGTTTATAATTTATTATGCAAAGTTCAATAAGGTTTAGATATAAAAAACATTATCAGAAAATTAATCCTCGTCGCTATCGCAATTAATGCAAACGTAAGTAAAACTAGCATTTGGGGCGCATTTTGTGTGCGCCCATTCTTTGCACATACTTTGCCATACTTTGCACTGGATCCATTTTTCCCCTGGTAGACTTTGGCAATAGGTTTCGCACCAAACCAGGCATGCATAGTCATCTTCACTACTTTCCTCACTTGACTGAAGAACTTTTTTACAAACACTTTTCTTCTTTTTTTTATCAATCTTTTGCTTTTGTTTTTATCCATAAAATATTAAAGTCATTTGTAACAAGTACTTTTTTAAAAATTCCTCTTGTTCTGAAGAAAATACTTTGCTTGGTGTTGCATAACCCATTGATGGAACATCACCACCAGACTGCAATTTCTTTATAAATCTTGTTAAGGTCATCCGTTTGATATTAAATTCCTTGGCAGTAGCATTAACACTTTTTCTTTCGTTCATGACAGCCCTTGCTGCATCATTTAACTGTTGACTAGAAGTGGAACCTCTTGAAGTCTTTCTTTTATATGTTCGCATTCTAAACAGACAAAAACATAGGAATATTGGTTTTGTTTTGAGCCGTGGGGTTAGTTGAGCAACAATTGCTCAACTAACCCCAACTCAAATATTTGAAATGAAACTGGGGTTATGAAAAAACGGTGTGAATGAAATCCATTTACTTTCTTGATGTCATAAATATAATAAATTTATGAAAGTTTAATACTTACATGATCGAAAACGGATGGTTTTTAACGTGTACAGACGAAATGTAAACTTGAACAAATTTTTTACTTTTTGGTCGTGAAACAAACAAAGCGTGCGTGTACTTCAGTCAATTGACAAGTCATCGCTGGCGGTCGTCCGGTGAATCTCCCTACCTCTAACGTTTCTTTTCGCCATTTGATGATTTTGCGTGCGTTGTGTACTTTTCGAGATATTTTGATTGCCCAACTTACCCGTATGCTCAACTAGCCCCGCCCTACCCTACATGTAATACAAACGAACACCTTTTGGTTGATTTTTTGGCTGAAAAGTACGTTTCGCTCAACCTTCTATGAGTACTTATGAACTTTGAAAAAATTTGTGTATTTTCCTCGAGTAAGCTGCCATAGCCAAATCTTACATGTAATTAATATCAATCAATTGTTAACATTACCTTTTTTTTCCTCGAAAATTAAATACTATCTTCTTGAAGTGCCATACTCTCGAAGAGCATAGGCGACCTCTCGCACATACCTGTGTTGCGTATCAAACATGTGTACACAGATATGCGGGACCAACGGCTTAACGTGCCTTCCGAAGCACTTTTAAATACTATCTAAATTATCGAATTAAGTAGATTCAAGTTGAATTTCAGGAACTGAAGTAGTAAAATTCTAATATTAAAAAAATGTTATTTAACAATCACAGCTACTAAAGGATTTTAGTATCCTGCTTGTGGTATACCGAAGCCTAATTGCTGTTCTTTATTTTATTTACTGAAAAACAGTGGAAGAAATTCGACTAAAATTTTTTATTACAAAATGCAGCTTTATTAATAAAATAGTGGCCATTTTTTTTTCATAATAAATTATTCAGTGACATTAATTTGGACGTTGCTGTTTAAAATGAAACATCCGTTTTTCATTGAAGATGTGTCCCTGTACGGCCTGTACCTTGTTTACCAAATTTCATAAAAATATCTAATGCAGTTTCGATGTTAATATAAAGAACGTATTTTTATCACCCCGTATACCGGAAAACGTACCTATCTATATCAATTTCTAGTTTGAAAATCATGCGCAGAATAACCCTTTTCAATATTGACTTCAGTTATGAAACACGCTGTATGTGAAGAATGAGACTGTCCCCAAAAACTCCCCTTGTTATATTCCGCAATGCAATATATTAAAACACATTGGATCACACGCTTTCGCCAAAACAGACCCACTTTGTTGTTGTTATACAGGCCATGAACTATTTTTGTGGCTTTCTATGTAGCCACTACTAGTACCTAGTAGGAGAGCTGGTGTCAGGAAAAAACGACCGATCTGCACAAGTTTCGAATGCTACTCATATGCGAGAACAACACTTACTATTAACAAAAAAAAGTTTCTGCCACCCCAAATCGGTGCCATTTTGTTAATAAACAATCGTCAATATTGCAAAATAGGGGAGTAATTTGACCGATCTGCACAAACCCCAAAATTTGAATACTGCTCCTTTTCATCAGAAGAAGGCACTCCGAACTGTTCTGCCATGTCTGACTGGTCGGAAAATCGTTCTGCCTGGGGTTTTTCCACGGAAAAATTTTGAACAATCTGCACAAGTTCCAAAATGGTAAACATGAATTTATAATGTTAAACAAAGTCATATAATACCATTCTGCTACCTGGAAATAGTTTGAAAACCGTTCTGCCAAGCCATTTTCCGAGAGGAAAATCTGGAAAATTCAACTAATGTGCACAAGCTCCGACATCGTTAACACGACACAGAAACCTTATGGGAACTATTCTGCCAACCCTTTTCGGTCGGAAATGTGTTCTGCCAAGTAATTTTCCAGTAAAAAAATCTTGAAAATTCGACTAATTCGCACAAGCTTCAAATTTTGCACACGACTTTGTAATTACACAGGAAGCTTATGCGAACTATTCTGCCAGCTTGAAACGGTGCGAAAAATCTTCTGCCAAGCTTTCAAGGAAATCCATAAAATAAGTAGAATAATCGAGCAAAATCCACACTATATTCCACACAACCGGGCAACTCATAGTTGGTTTACAGTGAACTGTACCAGAGGTTTCCAAACTTTTTTCTCATAGACCACTTTCAAAATTTAGCTGGTTCCGGTGGACCCCCTGCAGCTACATTTCTACCATATTCCCAAAACTCGACAAAAAATGTTAAGATTAATTAATTCTGATGTGAGTGGATGTCAAAAAAGTAAAGTTGGCCAATCAAAAAAGAGATACCATCCAACTTTACTTATTTGACGTCTACTCACAGCACAAGGAACCAATCAATTCTGACTTATTTATTATATAAAACTCCCCATTCGGAGTGGTAAAAATAAAAAGGAAAATAGTACATTTTTTGTGTTGTATTTATACAAATATGTAATTGTTACATTATTAATTATTGTCATCATATAATTAAAATTAAACATTAATAACATAACGTTAGTTCTACAATGTCAATCACAAAATAGTCTCAATACGTTGTACTGAATATGGAATAAATAATATGATGAATAAAAAAAGGAAAGAATAAAAATGTAAAGAAATATCTTTAATAATAACAAATAAAATATAGTCAACCTCGGATATAATTGACCCCACGGGCCCGTTCAAAATAGTCAATTATAGCGGTGGTCAATTATATGAGGGGTGTTAAAGAATAACCTGATAGTATAGATAGATGACAATCTAGTCAATTATAGCCAGTGGTCTAATATATCCGGGTCAATTAAAAGCGGGGTTGACTAATTAACTTTTTTTTTCATTTTTTTTTCGTCAATCCCCTTCGTTGGAAGCCATAACACATCGCCAAATTCATCATTTCAAGCACAATTTAATAGAATTAATGTAACATAAAGGGATTAGGTAGTAGTACCGTGATGTTAATCGAACTACTTAGAATTTCTCTGAATAAATTTGACTGATACCACGTTCTGATTAAATTTTAACGAAAAAAGTAGAGGGATGAATCTCTTCAAATTGACCAAAAAATGCGGAGAAATTGCCAAATTAACTTACAAGTTCGAGGTGATTTTTAAGAATTTCGTGGTTTTCTATCCAACACTTGCTTGGCAGAATAGTTCGCATAAGTTTCCTGTGTAATTACGAAGCCGTGTGCAAAATTTGAAGCTTGTGCGAATTGGTCGAATTTTCAAAATTGTTTTACTAGAAAACTACTTGGCAGAACACTTTTCCGACCAAGAAGGGTTGGCAGAATAGTTTGCATAAGGTTTATGTGTCATCATGATATGGTGTGTATAGTTTGGAGCTTGTGCACATTGGTTAAATTTTCCAGTTTTTCCTCTCGGGAAATGGCGTGGCAGAACATTTTTCGCACCATTTTAGTCTGGGTCTGGCAGAATGGTATTCGAGGACTTGATTCAACACAAACTGGAATTTACCATTTTGGAAGCTGTGCAGATTGGTCAAAATTTTGTCTCCATTTTTCCGTCGAAAAAACCTAGGCAGCACAATTTTCCGACTAGTCAGACTTGGCAGAATAGCTCGGTGTGCCTTGTTTTGATGAAAAGAAGCAGTATGCGCATTTTGGGGTTTGTGCAGATTGGTAAAAATTATTCCGTTTTTTACAACCGTTTTTCTTAGATAACAATAAATATTCACCAGCCTGAGGTGGCAGAAACGCAATTTCGTTAATAAAGTGGCATATTCCATATGTGAATGAAGTTAAAAACTTGTGCAGATCGGTCGACTTTTCTGACAGCTCTCCTACTATAGTTGATCTGTACTATCCGAATGTGCATTGTTTTCTTATCAAGTATTTTGTGTTTTTGGGCGAGTGTACCGCTCAGAATGAGTTTTCATAATATTATTGAGACATAAAGTGATGTGAATTGATCTGTAATTATTATTATACATTCTTCAGGATCATGCTTCTTATAGATCGTTGTAACATCTGCTTTTTTATTGGCTCTGGATATGTGCATTTAGCATAAGCATGAATTTATTGGAGTTAAATGAACTTCCCGTTTTGTTTAAATATTTTCAGGGCATTATTAGGTCCTATCGGTTTATTTATTTCCAAAATGAAGGAATGTGTGTCGATTTGATTTTCAGTCGCTGGTTTCAGGTACAAGGTGTGTACCTTTTCCTTATGTTTGGCGTTTGTATTATATCCATGGGGACCATGGGCGATGGCGAGCTTGACCCAATTATACCCAAGTTGTTTGAAATATCGGCAATGCGGCTCTACCAACACATTCGTTCATGTTTGAATCTTTTATTTTAGAAATATTGCCCCATAGTTTTGATTTCTGAAAGAGTTGACGCTATTTCAGTTTTTTAGGGTTAATTCCCAACTGCCATGACTGGCCTGAAATCCTGCATTGTCTTACTGTTTCTAATAACTAAGATAAGCTTGTTTCTGTATGCGTCTCGTATTTCAATGCCCTCGGGATATTTTTTAAGTGCAATATATGGAGTAATGTTTCATTTTCAGTATTGCAGTTTTCTATTGTAGTATAAACCAGTCCTCACAAACAAGCAAAAATCAAAACGATTTAAGGTAATAAAATTTAACAAAGAAATTGTGGCGTATGACTCCCCGGGACGGTCTCAGTTGCGGACCTCTCACTTGAGGACCTCGGTCAAGTTTGTATCATTTGAGGACCTTCGTCAAAAGCCGTAAAATTTTCAATAACATAATGTATCATTTCAGGACCTATAGGCCTAGACTCTAATAATACACCTGCAACCAAAAAAATCGACCGACTTTTTTTTCAATATTACTAAACTGCCTTTAAATAATTTGGTGTAGATGTGTAATAAAATGAAACAAATTGAACCACACGTTGTAAAATTGCCATAGTTCGACCCAGTGAAACTTTGTTTTGTTCCAAGTCGGTAATAGTTTTTTCAATGGCTGAATCCAGATCGGAGTAGACATTTCTTCGCTTGTTCGGTGTCATGTTGATGTCTAGCCTGCTTCGTAAAAATGTGTTATGCTTAACATGTTCATTGAAGGCACTGACTAATATTAATATTTGTGAACCAGTCCCAAATCCTGAACTTTCCGCCAAACGCTTTGATTGAAGTGGAAATTGCAACCCTTCAAAACTGCAACCGTCGTATTATTGAAGGGTAGTTGTTTACCTCAGGTAATTGATCATTTAAAGGTCCGCAAGTGATTCAGTTCAAACTTGTACCTGTAGGCTAGGTCCGCAAATGAGACAAAAACAGGTAAATTTCGTATAGGTCCTCAAGTGAGAGGTCCTGAAATGAGACGACACCGACTCCCCAAAACAAGCACAATACGTAGAGTGCTACTTTCTAGTGCTACTCATATATTTCACATTTAGTTAAAACTTTATTGTGGCGAACACCACATCTTGTTGGTTTCTTTCGGAAAATTAATAGCGGTTCATTCGATCATACCTAGAATCTGCATTTTGCAACACGATGAGCGTGACCTTTTTTCATTCTTTGGTGTCCTTCGAGTATTGCCACCGCAATTCTTTGACGGAAAATCGAATGGTCTACTAGCTTAACCAGTCATTACGTATGAAGTGGCCAGGCATTTTGAACAGACAAATTTTGATTAGTCTTATCAACGCCACCCATTGTATTCGAATTTGGGTTGGTTATCTGTTTTGTGCTTTCCTAGAAATATTCCGAAATCAATTTATTTAGAGATATACAATTATTTTCGTCATTTTATAACGATTATCCCATTTCCATTGGATTTATGGCCTGGGTCTCCTGTCTCTTTTTTCATCTCTGCTGATAATAACTAAAATGCAATTTGGTTTTCTGTTACAGTGCCTGCCAGTCGTATAATTTTCTTGTTGAACTGTCAAAGGAATTGTTAAAAATGTGATGTGATAGTTTCCAGACAAAGTAATCTTGCCATGTCGAAGAATTATAGATGATGTTGACCCCTTAATGTAAAACAATGTGTTGTTTGGGCATTGACATTTTTATCACTCATCGCAAAATACCGAAAATAGTACAAATAGAAAATACTGGGCTACTCTTTTTACGATTTTCTTTTAGTAATTAGCACTGCCGAATTATACAACTATTTCTATGCCGAACAAAATATTAATCTTTTCATTCAAAATATACCTAAAGATTGGCATATTAAGTTACCAAAAGGGCCTTTTGATGGTATTTTCCAAAGCTTAAGCAGACACCGACAGGTCACATTATCTTAATGTTTATGAGAGACAAAAAGGTGAAAGTGTGATATCTCGTACAAATTCAAAAGAAACAGAATCCTACTCTCGCTTGGTTCCCGGGACAGCTGTGACTACGGCATAGTCATCTGTGCTACGATAGTTACAAAGATCAATTTTAATGAAATAAATTAACAAAAAGTTTGCTATGAATTGTACATTTTTCGAACCATTTTCAAAAGTAGTATAATTATTAATATCAGGTCACTTTTGAAACTTGGTGGGGGGTGGGGAAGGTTGGTTCTTGAAAAATATAATATATGTGAGAGCTACAAAATTTGCAATGTCAAAGAATTCGATATCTCAAGCTGCTCCAGAGACACGCCATAGATACATATTTTCCAACTACTTTGAGATCATTTGGCTGGTCCATTTTTTAATCCTCCCTCTCCCTAGTTTTTATCAGTATTTAGGTTTACGAATTACTCTGCTAAAAAAAAGGTGCTTGCATTTACGAGATCAATAGGCATATTTGAATTAACAATAAATTATTTTCAGACTTTCTTCCATTTAAAATTGTAGTGTAGAAGGAGAATTGTTACAAATATGTAATTTCTGAGTTTATTAGGATAAGTTCTGGTTAATTTGTAAACGTCTTCCTCCTAATTTCGATTGGTATATCTGGTATATCTCGTCGAGGACGCTTTTTGTTGGTGTTTTTGACCTCTCTTTCGCGGTTTTTCCGTTCGGACAAATCCGTGACGGTCGGTTCGGTTACATTGTTGACAAATTTAACTGTAGAGGACGTTGTCATTGTTAGCGTGCTCCGTGAACTTGGTAATTTTAATTAACACTAACAACACCTCACAATTTAAATGAGAGGAAGAGAGTGAATGGAGGAAATTTCGAGTTTCATCATTGCATTTGGATGAGGAATTTTCGTCACAAATTTCGCAGATTTTTGAGAACAATTGCTTTAGATTTGTCTATAAAGTTGCCGTAGTCACATCCGACTACCCATCAACCCATAATTGGTTGTTAATTTGTTACGCAAAAAATATTTCTATAGTTCCGTTCCCGAAAATAGATAGATACTCTTTTATGCTTAGGCGTTGCTAAAAATTTAATTTGTTTATGGTTCTATCCACCTATATACCTACCTATATAACCATCTTGAATGCAGGGATAGGCTGTTTAAAATGTTGAAATGTTGTAAAAGTATATATACATATACATACTGACGCAGATCACGAATTCGAATTAATAGTGCTACGATTTTCGCCTAAAACGGCAGTGACAAGTAATCCACATATTATATTCGTAGATTAACGCTTGGTTTTCTGACCAGATATTTTTTCATTGTTTTTCAAAATTTTCGTAAATAATTAGCAACAAATTGGTTCGGTTGGAATCTTGACATGTGAAATTGCTAGTCTTTATAGACATGAAAATCATTACTGGTTACATATGACAGATATATTTTGTTCTAAATTGAAATTTTTTATGGATTTTTCATTTCATGTACTCCTGTTTTTATATTTCTGATTATAAACAATGTCATAATTCCTTATAACGATTTTTTTGTGCATTTTCCCTATTTGTTATACCTAAAGAGGTTTCACTGTAATTACTAAGAAATAACATTTATTGCTAAAATTGTTTCAAAATTAAATTTTCAGAAGATGAATCAGAAAGGAGTTTAGGATTAGAATTAACATTGGTTGAAAATCGAAATTTTTAAAAGTTGAATAATGCAAGATTCAAGCATTATCAAGATTCAAGCATTATTAGGTATCTACCAAAATTGTGCAAAATCGAAATCCCAAAATTTGAAGTGAAAAGGATTCAATGATCGTAAATGGAATTGACTCGATCTAAGTTGATGAATATTAGTTTAGAATTGGAAATTTTAAACGATAATGAAAATATTTTGGAAATTATCACTAAATCACAAAAATCCAATCACCACAGGAGGTATTATGTATGCACGCCTATGGTAAAGTCGGCGGGCGAACTTTCGACGACAAATTTTTTTCGATTCCATTTTTTTCATACCTTTGTTTGTGTTGTTTAACGATACGCATGAGTTCTTTTTTAACCGTCATATTATCAAATGTGATCTTTTTCTCTTTTAATCGATTAATTATTTCAACCTGTTTCCATGCCAAAGTAGGCAATTTTTCAAGTAAACGCGAATGGTAACTGGCATTATCCATTACTATGACAGAATTTTTGTGGTATGTTACTGACCATCTGAAAGAAATATTCCTCAAATACGTCTGCAGTCATTTCCTCATGGTAATCTTTGGTGGTTCGTGAAGTAAATTCTAATAAACCACCATTTACAAAACCAGTTTCAGACCCAATGTGTGTTATTATTAGTCTACGACCTTTTCCATTAGGTGGGTTCAAGCCAGTGGAATAGCCTTCCAGAAAAGCCTGTCGTGAATTATTGATGTTCTTATCAACCCAACATTTCGAAACAGTGTGCCCTTCGTTTAACCACGTTTCATCTAATTAGTAAATTGTTTTTCCTTCTGTTCGGAACCTTTTAATTGTTCTTAGATATTCTCTTCTCCAACAAACAATATTATCTTTGTCAAGTGGTAAAGCTCTTCTGTTACATTTTTCCCACGAAAAGCCTATTTCCTTAAGACACTTCCACAATTTTTTTCGCCCAAACACCGGTAGTTCGTCGTCATCTCTAATAGAATTCCAGACCTTATCAATAGTAGGTATTTCTTTATTTATATAAAAAGAATGAACTTTACGACGTATGGCAGTTTTAACGAAATCATTTCTATTGGTTTCTTTCCAGTAGATTTTTTGGGTTCAACAATCCCTCCAACTTTCCTTTCTTTTAAACATCGATAAATTGTTGCTTCCCCAACTTGTCATATTTGAACAGCAACCAACGATTTCCTGAACAGTAATGTTTGGAGTTTTGTGAACTAACGCATCATGCACATATAATGGTTTTTTTCCCGTTGAGAATAAGGACTTTTACTTACTAGTTTCAGTGGACTAAAAACTGACGTGATTGCCATTGTGGAATGTGAATTACACAACACAACTAACGTTAAAAACGATTTCACAAATTATATCAAACACCTGACTGTAAGCACCGATTGACAATAAATGTCAAAATCCAACTGAGTCAATAAAGAAATTTTTTATATTTATACCTGAATTATTATACCTAACTTGGCTTAACTGAAGTGTTGCTTGGATCACATTATAAATATTTCTTCTTAGAAATGATTTGTTATATTAGGTACTTATATGCAGGTACCTCGGCGTTAATCACTTATGCCCTTGTACTCTTAATCCTACCAACCAGTAGGTAGCAATAATACACATGGAAAATTTTCAGTCATGTTACATATCTTATTTATAAACTATTAGTATTCATGTATTTGAACGTTTAATACAATTTTGCATTTTTGCATTCGTGAGAAATGGTTTAATGCCTATGGTTTAAGGGAGATAATGATATACGTTGAGAATTCGTGCACTCACTCGCAAGGAAATAGACTATAGGTACCTGTCTTAAGCGGACACATTTTCAGCAATACAATGAGCGAAGCGGGGCGGAGTTTTGTCAAAATTATCTATTTTTACATTTTCAATGTTAGTGACATCTAGCGGAATTCAATTGTCCCTACAAGGTATCGAACAGCTTTATGACAACGTTATTAGGGGATATTCATCTAATCTCGACCTTAGGTTATTTGGTACATCTTCAATATCTGTATTAATCGTTTCTTATGAATAAGTGTTATTTTGAATAAGAAATAATATAGTTTTACGGGTGCGAAATTCGTCATATCCATAAACTCAAAAACCTGAAACATATTTCACTAAAAATTTAATTTTACACATTGATTAGGCGGATGCGAACCAATTGTTCTCGAAAAAAGTCCCCCCCCCCCCTACCTCCGAGGGCATTGAAAATAGGGTGGATGTGCGAACAATCTAAAGTTTGACTTTTTCCTTAAAATTTCCGAGACAAGTCATACGAAAACCTCCCGCGCGGCTGTCAGGAGATAAGGGTAACAAGTTATAAATTCGCCAAAGCTAAAAACAAAATCCAATTTATTCCTTGAATGTTTGTTCAAAATTTTTCTTTATCGCTGTTAATTGATTAAATAGAAACTAAGCAAGTGATCGGAAAAAATTGCCGCTTAACTCTTTACTACTTTACTTTTAAAGTTTGTCGTTTTTTTTTAATTTAACTTTAATAGGTAGTACTCTAATACTACAACAATTAATGACACACGAAAACATGTTGCATAGTCGCTAGAGGGCGGTAATATAGGGGTGATCAGCCTTACGTTTCTTGTGTCTTATGATATTAGCTGATAGTGCTTTTAATTTTAAAAAAGTAACATTACTTGTCTTATTATTCGTTTACACTAGATTATCCTGATTACGTCCCATTTAGACTCGTCTGAAGATGGCGCCCGTATTTTTGAAAAAAATTCCAATCTTTAGAGTTCTGAGGCGGGAAGGAATAATTCTGGAGTTCTTTCATGAAAATTTCAATAGTTCTGCAAAATTTCACAAAAAAATGCAACAAACATATTTTAGGGCCAGCGCCGTGATTTGCACTTAGAGGGGTTCTGGTCGTTGATTCCGGCTCATAAACAAGAGTTTTGGAGTTCTTTTTGGTTTTCAATACAAAAAAAATTGCAAATTTCTAAAAAAATGAAAATTTTGAAAATCACAAAAAATTCTGGCCAGAGTTCTCGGTAGCGCTCGATGAGTTCTATAACTTTCTCCTCTTCAATTTTTTGATCCGACTCGAAACGAAAAAGTTATTCGCAAAAATCATATTTTCGATTTTTGAGTAAAAATTGTGAATAATGCTAGATGAGTTTTGATTAGAGTTCTAGATAGCGCCCAGAGAGTTCTACAACATTTTCCTTTTTAATTTTTCGACTCGAAACGAAAAAGTTATTCACGAAAATCATATTTTCGATTTTTGAGAAAATATTGCGAATAATGCTAGAGGAGTTCTGATTAGAGTTCTAGGTAGCGCCCAAAGAGTTCTACAACTTTTTTTTCTCTTTCATTTTGCGATCAGACTCGAAACGAAAAAGTTATTCGCGAAAATCATATTTTCGATTTAAAATATGTTGCATTTTTTTGGGAAATTTTGCAGAACTATTGAAATTTTCATGAAAGAACTCCAGAACTTTCCTTCCCGCCTCAGAACTCTAAAGATTGGAATTTTTTACAAAAATTCGGGCGCCAACTTCAAACGAGTCCCATTTAGGTCCAAATATGATTTACCTTACCGAAATTTAATTTATTTTAAATCAGGTTCTAATCTGGTCTTGTGGTCCGGTAAGCCTGTCGAAACGAGACAAACCTAACCGGTACTGTTTTCTTACAAAATTGATATAAACCACAAATCTGTTTGTCCCATTATATAGTTTTAATGCAATGTGATCTATAATAATAGATAATTTTTAATTGTGATGTTACTGCTATACTGCTCGGAGAGTATGCATATTCGCATAAAAATATAGGCAATTCAGTCATGCATTAGTTATTATTCATCTTGTTTTATCTTTAATTTGGCAGGTTTCAACTATCCTGCCTTTTGGGATGTTTGAGGTGATCCTTTTAAGTCGAATAGGTTTTTAAGTCGAATAGGTATAATATACCCTCGAATATACCTTACCTATATTCCATTCGGAAAATCGAGAGAGTAATAAAATGTCATTATAAATGCAAATCCTCAAAAACTGTAGTACTGGCGAGATATGTATAAACATTGCATTTAGTTATACGTCTCTGTACTGTTCCTAGGAACTATTACATTGAAAAGCACCCGGATCAAATTTCTACCTGCGTTCGGGTCAAGGGATATAATCCGTCTTTATCTTTCTTATGAAGAATTGAATGCTCTTTCTCTATTACTCCAATTCGGTTATTTCGCACTGTTTTCGTTTACTTGAAATCGTCACATCAGAGTCACGCCATGGGGTTTTTAATTTAAAGAAAAAAAGTAATCATAAGCAATATTTGTTTATTTAGAATTTATGGAACCTATATATAAATAATAAATTTATACCGTGAGGTCGAAATGAAACTATAATTAATTCACTTTTACTCAAAGAACTGAACTTTTCCTAATATTATACCTAACACTGGCATATGCCATAAGGGATAGAAATATACATCAATCCAAATTAATTACTTACTAAATTAATATATCAAAAGCACAAAGTATACATAACATCACTTTTGTCCAAGCTTATAAGAAACAAAAAAATTTTAAAACGAGGAACGTGGCACAATTTCACAAATTATACAAAAGAAGTAACTAAATGGCTTAAAATAATAATATATTTATTGGAAATAAACGTTTTTTTACAAGAATAACAAATCTTGTTTAAACAGTTCAAAACGGTTTAAATCTTAAGTTAATAATAATATAGGTAACTATAAGTATACCTAAATCGATTTTCAGAAATCTCATTTTCTCGTACAAGAATCCGTTCAGGTATACAAAAGGTACACGTTCAAAAGAAAAAGGAGTAATCGTGAGGTTTTGGAAAGACGCAATGTTCAGGAATGTTTTCAAGTTGAAATTAATTAATATTCAGAATCATCTGAAGAACTCTCTTCATTGATATCCTGTGCAGTAATGATTAAGGGTTCCACGGCGTTATCAATCATAAAATCTAACTCCCAAAATTTTTCTTCTTCTTTTATAACATGATTTATGACTTTTTGCCAATTTTCAGAGGTGGTTCTGCGAATGGATTCTTCCAGAAGAATTTTAATATCTTTTAATTTAAATGTTTTATTTTCCCGAGCAACATAGCCTTTTACCTGAGCCCATATTAATTCTATGGGATTGAGTTCGCAGTGATAGGGCGGAAGACGAAGCACAGTTATTTGGCGATTTTGTGCCATTTCATCAACTGCATACCTTTTACGAAAGTTGCAGGTCTTTACAATTGATATCAATTCCGATTTGACCATGTCCTCCTTATACGGAATATTTTTTCTTATCAGCCAATTTAAAATTTCAGCCTTCCGCCAAGAAATTACCGGGGATTTATCGACCTGTCTGGAATGATAGCTCTCATTATCCATGACAATTACGGAACCAGGTGGGATGAGATCGAGCATTTGAACGAAGTACTCCTCGAAAACGTCCGCGTTCATGTCTTCATGATAATCTCCCGTCTTCTTCGATTCAAAAAGAAGTAAGCCGCCATCCACAAAGCCACTAGTACTGCCGATGTGGGTAACAATAAGTCGTTTACCTTTTCCAGCCGGTGCTTTTAGTCCTGTTGATAAACCTTATAAAAAGGCTTGTCGCGGATTAACCACACTTTTGTCCTGCCACACTTTTCCCACGGTATATCCTTGGTTTACCCAGGTTTCATCCAGACAAAAAATAGCCCTTCCTTCTTGTCGAAATTTTTTAATATCTCTGAGGTAGCTTCTTCGCCAGCAAATAATTTCATCGGATTCCCGAAGAGGAGAAGTTTTAATTCGCTTATCCCAACAAATACCTAGTTCCTTCAGAATCGTCCACAACTTGGTCCTTTTCAATGTCATACAGTCTTCTGGCAGTTCATGTAACATTTTATCCAATGTTGGGATTTCACGTTTGAAAAAAAAGGAATGAAGCGTTCGACGAATGAGTCTCTTGCTATCCTCATCAACAAGCATTTGAGGTCTTCCTGGTGCAGATTTTGGAGCCTTCACCTCTCCACTCCTCTCTTCCCTTTTGACGCGATATATCGTTGATTTTCCATATCCCGTCATTTTGTGACACATTTCAACTAGGTCATCTACGCTGGATTTAGGATGTAGATGTTTCAATCCGTTAAATACATTTAAAACAACCACTTTTTCACGACACGATAACGCCTGCTTATTCGGTAACTTACACGGGGTAAAGTTCATAAGACTTGACATATTTAATTCTTGATAGTAAGACTATTAGAATAAGAATAACCGAAATTCAGGTATTTCCCTTTTATACCTCCTTCAACGGAGGGAGAACTTTCGACCCCATTTCCAGGTAATTCTTAATCCTACAGGTAAATCTCTGGTAACAGTTAACTAAGTAGTTTAGTGGAAGAGTAAAGGTGCCTGAACAAATTATTAAGTGTCCACATTAAAAAAGACCCTTTCCAAAATGGTCTCCGAGTTGACGAATTGTCTAAAAGTATTCAATATTTACAAGTAATATCATTCATTGATATATTTCGTTAACGGCACCGATTAAATTGGTAATTATATGAATTCATTCCTTTTAGGTTCAATCCTTAATCACTATATGTACGATACAACTTCAAGAAATTTTAAAATGGAAACAGTTCGATGGGTGAATTTAATTTATATTTAAAAAATCAGGGAAATAAGGATGGTACGCCCTTTGTTACAACCCTAACCTCCGATTTTGAGTTATTTATTACTCTCTCCCTATTTCGAATCGAGTTTAATGATAACCGTGATTTTATTGTTTTCAAAAGTAAAGAAACATATACATAATTTACAAATTTTTCATTATTTTTGTATATGAATGTGTACAAATTTTACCTATACACATAGGAGTTGCCAGGAATACATTTCTTACCTAAGCCAGCTGTAATAAGATGGGGCACTTGGTAAATTAGGGTAATTTTCTGATTTAGAGCAAATTACCAAATATTTTGACAGTCATGGCTGTAGATAACTTGAGAAATGCGACGAAGTATAAAAAATGAAATTTGGGAATAACAACTCAAAAGGGAGAGACATGCTTCACCTAACATAAATTTAATAGAGGAATTAAAAAATCCAGAATTGCCAGGATTTGCCCAAATTTGGAAGCATTGCTGGAAAAAATGAAGACAAATTAATTTATATACCAAATTACTCCACAACTGGAAATTGCAACGAAGTCGTGATTAAATCTAGAAATACTAGTATGTTTAGATGGTTCATTTGATTTCCACAGGCCAAAGGTAGAATTTTAATATGATAAATTTAAAAGGACACTTACAATTAGATGCATTGGGATTTGGTACTAAGTAAACATAATGTTAAATTTTCTTTGTAGTTTGTAATGAATATTTTTTATATGCGCAATTTCCTACTTTAACACTAAAATAATATTCGAAAAATACGCATAAGATATCAAACAAATGCATATTTACTATTTGTTCAAACTGTGATGAGGTAAAATTCCAAGAAAACGTGTAGCTACCTTTGTCGGTATCCGACAATCGCGGGAGTATCAGCAGCGTTTGAAAGTCATTGACGGCGCCGCGGTCGTAGCACTTACCATATTAGCTTTTACGTGCATTCGACATTGACAATAATGTCGAAATTTTTAAGGCACGCCTTTGTCGCGGTATATTGTTACAGTAGTTCCGATGAGAAGGGGTTTATTGGCTTAGTAAGTTCTTGGAATTCTAGCTCATCAGATATCGTACGCGCTGTACCTACGTTTATGTTCTGTATTTTTTATGGCGTGTACTTTGACATTTTTTAGCGCACATTTTCCGAGCCCTTGTTACTACTATTTACGGATTTTTTGTATAAATATATCGGTAGCCGTAGTTATTAAAAAAATTAATAAACCAACTATGAGGCAATCAGCGTTGAAGGGAGAGCACCTAGAACCCGAGCTTAACATACGTGTGTATGTTACACATATGTATTTATGTTTAATACGAGTGTGTAAGTCAAATATTTACAATAGCGCTATAAACATTTAGAGTTTATTTCCCACATTGTACATCGGGTCGTTAACATTACATGTTTTTCTTACTAATTATTATGAAAGTTCTTGAGAGATAACGATTGAGGGGTCAAGGTCGAGAAAAATTGTTTTGTTTTTAACAATGAATAATCCTAGTTTCATCAGCGGATTAATACGAATTGAAAAATTTCTATTTTTCGAAAATTTAATAATTTTTAAAAACTATTTTTTTACTAATATTCCGAAATTTCTTGCGGTTTTATTGACTGATCTGTGGGTAACAAAATTTTGTTCCAACTGATAATTAACTGTAAAAAATCAATACGAGGATAACTTTTAGATTTACGACAGGGAGAACCATAAGGGCAGTAAAAATTGAATCTATGGAAAAGAAGAAAACTTTATCATTTTTTACGCGATACGGATGTCATTTTTCGCGTTATGATGCCTAAAAAGATTTACGACCGTATTGTATAACGTGTATATACACAAGGGCGGACGTCAACTCTACACTTTATTGCCCTTATGTATAATACTCACCTAACAACAACTGGCCTACTCGACACCGACAGCCTCAAAATATAATTACATAATTACCTACTAATAATTATGTTGTCACAATCTTAGACAACACTACAAACACCTTTCCAAGTAACTCCAATTGTTTAGTTAACAAAAATATAATTTGTTAATTATAATATGTTAGTCGTCATATAAGAATATATATGCTGAAACAAAAAATACTATTAATTAATTAATTAGGTTGGTAGTCATTTCATAGTCTCTTGAGACCACTTTTAGGTACAAACGGAAATACTGACGTACCAAAATGTGTTTTTGCTCTATACCAAAGCCCAGTATTTATTTATGATACTTCGTGCGGCCGACCCCCGTATGATTTGATGCAAACGAATGCAATCGCCCATACAAAGCATAAGCAAGGCACAGCTGCATTCACCATTAGCGTCAGGTCACAGAAGTCAAAAATGATATGGAGCGCAAATCGTGTAAAAGTGGTGTCTTTTACAGGCTGAAGTGGCCACTAACAATTTTTTGTAAACTGAGTTTGGACAAATACTTATTATACGTATATACCTACATATTATATCGGGTGTTTTTTTTTTAAATTTCACCTCAGAGTAGGCCGTGGATAGTGTTTGTGAATGCGCCTTACTAAAAAATGTCAAAATTGACATAACCTCACTTTTTTAATAAAAATTGAAACTGCTCCAATCAGTTACTAGTGTCTTAAAAAAGACAGCTTGGCTCTATTAATTAGGCGTAGATGAGTGAGCCAAAGGAGCCATATTGCACCGGCAAAACACTGCAAAGTTACTACAATCTGACAACGGAATTTTAGTTGTCATTTGGAAGTAACGGCTACGTCGGGTGTGTTTTGCCACCGATTCGACGGCCGACTCGGCGTAAATCGCTCCGTCTCTTTTTAGCCTAAAAGGGTGTTTGGTACCGAGACAGCTTGGGCGGATGTAATTTCGGCCGGTAATCCCCTTGGGTACCTGCCCAAAGTAAAGGGCACTGCTAATTACAGATGTAAATTCGGCCGAGGGTAATGTTTATGGTAGGAATGTGGAATTTATTTTATTAACATAACACATATTGATATTGTTGGAAATGATGAAAAATAAGGAAATAAAAATAAAGTTTAGAGACGCAAGAGCGTAAGGATCATACATGTACTCACTGAGCCTAATAGGCATCATCAGAATTTGCAAGGGAAAACCTGTGTGGTTCCGAATTCGCCTCCTTCGGTAATGTATCAATGTATCACATAAAATTTAACAATATTTTATTTCATCCGGCCGAAATTACATATAAGATAAGAAGGACTCTTTAAACCCCCGGCCAAATTTACATCCTATGGTCAGGTAGCCGATGGGATTACCGGCCGAAATTACGCCCGCCGGACAGCTTATCTTGTAGGGTCTTATTTAAATTTACCTGTTTTCTGCTGTGCCGAGTTGGCTGGTTTATTTTTATGTCTTGCAAGGAAGCAGTGTCGAGATGGTTTGTACCATGTACAAATAACATGTTTCACGCCAATTTGTTATTGTTATATGTGCTATATATTTAGTTGGAATAATTTCTCGATGTTTTCAAATTTACATAGGTTAAATATTTAATGGGAGGTTGCAATTGACATTTCTACACAATCTGATTATATACTTTCACCTAAACAGTTTCTGTAATTAAAAAATGTTTTTTCGGGGCTATATCGAGATTTATTAGTTATTTTATTTTCCTGGAATTTTAAAAACAATTACTATTTATACAGTGGATACCCAAAAAAAATCAGACCTGTTCTAGATTTATCAATTGTTCAACTAACTTTTTCAAAATTTCCCAAAAATTTAAAAACAAGCTTTTAAATTTATAGTGACTGCATAAATATGTAATTAATGACATACAAATAATTGTATTGTAGAGGTCATTTTCAGCTCGCCTGCCCAGAATTAAAAAAAAAAAATATGAAAGGAATAACTGATGGTAAAATTTTGTGACCTGCTTCATATTCTTTAGTTATTTAAACCTTTTTCTATGTTCAATTTCCCTATTTTAACGATCAAAAATGTCTATAATTCCCGCATAAATTTGTCAGGGCTACAAGGCACATTTTTCAGTTATTTTGAACCGTCTTTTCCCATATAGTATTAATAAAAAACGATCTTTTTACAGTGATTTATAAATATTTGTTAAGACCTATTCTAGATTTTTCAGTTATTTAGTCACTTTTTTAAAAATTTCCAGTTATTTTAGGAATAGCAGTCTTTATAAAGTAACTGCATAAAAATTTGTAATTCAGGACTGTTTAGAGATATTTTTAATTACTTCCAAATCGCTTTACAAAAACGATCTTTGGATAGTATGTTGCAAATATATATTAATATTTCGTTCTATATTTTTCAGTTTTTAAAAAATCACTTTCAACATTCCCTAAAATTTTGGGAGCGAATATAGTATATACAGACCGTTTCTAAAGAGTCGCAGGATGGTATAAACATAAGAGCGAAAGAAAGGCCATATATTTCTCGTTGGCTAAACAGAGAACCACCTTTTGCGATGTTGCTAGCTCGCGAAACATCACAGTCATCCGCTCCGCACACTGTACCGCACACATCCGAAAGTGTAAAGCGATACGCGACCGCGATACGCGACCGCGATACGCGTTGACTTGGGCTGCCTGCTCGGCCGGCAACGTTGCAAAACATCCTTCTCTGTCATACTAACGAACTACTATTAGTTTCTCGTTTGCTCTTGTTGATTTCGGGATAGGCGTTTCAATAGAAAAGCTCCAGACCGTTTCTACAGAGTCGCAGGATGGTATAAACACAAGAGAGTGAAAAAAAGGCCATATGTTTCTCGTTGGCTAAACAGAGAAAGAACTTTGCGACGTTGCGAAACATCACGGTCATTGCCACCTCTACCGGCCGGCATTATGATAATATAAAGAACACACGTACGAACGTGATCATATGTGGTGATCATTCGCTCTATACCCTCCGACGGGAATATTTGGAATGGGTTAATGGAATACGGAGCGAATGAAAAGGTATTTATTGTAAAGTGGTTTTACATGCACTCTGTGGAGGCATGCACTCTGCACTCTACTGATCTCCGAAAGCGATACGCGTTAGATGCCTGAACTGCCTGGTCGGCCGGCAACGTTGCAAAACATCCTTCTCTGTCATACTAACGAACTACTATTAGTTTCTTTTTTGCTCTTGTTAACTTCGGACCCTGCGTTTCAACTGAAAAGCTTCGTATATTAATGTATATAATACGTATATGTATATATATATACAATATATGTACAAAATGGAAATGGCTGCAAAAAAGTTATGGCTATGGCTGTTTTAGGGCTACCTATTTGTTGTCAATTTTTCAAAATATTTCGAAGTCTACGAAATAAAGAAAAAAAAATATTGAAGACTGTTAAAAGATTTTTTCGTCGTTTATAACAAATTCTCGTTTGAAATACGTAGTAAGTACATATGTATACACCTTTGAATTCCTGGTAGAGAGTCGTTATGCATCTGTCTATGATTCATGGTCCGAAAGAAGAAAATATTTCACACGCACGTACCTGCAATGTATATGATACATACATATATACACATATAATGCCATAGCAATAACTAAAAATAACTCACGTACACACTTTTCTCTCTTACTCTCTTACCTTCCCCCCTTCCCCATTTTCCCTCACTCCCCCTTTCCCGTCTCCTCTATCACCCTCACTCTCCACCCCCTTCTTCCCCCTTTCGCGCTCGTTCTCACTCTTGCTCTAACTCTCACTATCACACTCTCACTCACTCACACTCTCTCTCTCTCTCACACTCTCACTCACTCACACTCTCTCTCTCTCTCACACTCTCACTCACTCACACTCCCTCTCTCTCACTCTCACTCACTCACACTCACTCACACTCCCTCTCACTCCCTCACACTCACACTCTCACTCACACTCCCTCTCACTCCCTCACACTCCCTCACACTCCCTCTCACTCCCTCTCACTCCCTCTCACTCCCTCTCACTCCCTCTCACTCCCTCACACTCACTCTCTCACTCTCTTACTCACTAACTCACTCACTCTCTCTCTCTCTCTCTCTCTCTCTCTCTCTCTCTCTCTCTCTCTCTCTCTCTCGCGCTCTCTCTCTCTCTCGCGCTCTCTCTCTCTCTCTCTCTCTCTCTCTCTCTCTCTCTCTCTCTCTCTCTCTCTCTCTCTCGCTCTATGCTTCGAGTGTAATGAACTTGAAATTACAATGAATAAAATCTCGTTTACGAACCCGAACAAACAACAAAAATTACGAATAGTTTATCGTCACCACGTTAAAAATTGCTCGTGGAGAATAAACGATCTTATTGTTTTAGGTTTTTGAACTCGTTGCGAATGAGATGGAATTACAACAATGAGATAAAAGGATGCCCACACGAAAAAAAAAATGTATCCCGCAAAATGTGACAAAATTAGTCACAGCTTCTTAGAGGAGGTTTTCTTTACAGAACAACCTTTAAAATGTTTAAAATATGAAGATGGTGTATTAATTATAATTTTTCATTATAGATTTGATTTATCTTAATTTGCAGTAAATGCGCTAGCAATCATTTCTCCGATTTATATTATTGTCAATTATAGAAAGGTACACAAGCGACCTGAATCGGTTGTAACGTTTTTACTGTCTACTAAAACTAAACATTACGAGATTTGTCCTAATTATTTATTTCTAACTCTACACTTATAATTTATTTCACACACAGATGTTTATTTATTTAGCGCGCCGGTCTCTCGTTCGTCTACCGAAATGTTTACGCTCCGATTCTTCAACTAACTCGCCTTGGGTCCGGCATTCCTTTTATACGCAGGTAGGCCTTCTCGAACTTTTACGATAGTTGCTAGAACTTTCCCGATTTTCGAGGAACCCGTTATCGCATCGAAGCGTCGAGAATAGTCTCGTCTGTTCGAACCGCCCAGAATTCTCGGAACCACGAATACGGCGACTTGGGTAGCTCCCGGCGTGTTTATCTCGCGGCGAGCCGTTTCGTTTTGGTTAGGTTCGCTTGTTAGGTAAAATTCCCAACCAAACTACATTTACCTGTTTATATTGTACTTCAATATCTGATTAGCACAGGTAGTTATTTGTAAAGTACCGCCCTTTATCCCTTAACTCCGTTATTTTTATTTCTACTTTACGTCCATTGGTAACCGGCATTAGCAATAACTTCTATGCAGTTGCTGTTCGATTGTTAACTGTTTCAATAAGTTAGTAATGTAACGAAATAGCCTGCCATAAAGGTAAGCGCCCGTCGGAATGAATCTCTTCAAAGAAATTCCTAACGAGATGGATTCGGGGAGCCGGTGGAATTCTTGGAAAGCCGTAAAATATCCGAGAAGGTTCTCGAAAGGACTGAAAACGCCTCGAAGTTTCTGGAACACATGCGGCTAAATAAATAGCCGATCGGAGAGCGATACGGACAGTCGCCGGTGGTCGTAAAAAGTCGCCGGTGGTCGTAAACAGTCGCCGGTAGTCGTAAACAGTCGCCGGTAGACTGGTCGACGGATGTCGACAAGCCGGCCGTAAGATAAATAAACAGTGGCCTATATAAATTAGATTGTGTGTAATATAAATTAATTTGTTAAGTAATAGTAAGTAAGATAAGATAGAGTAAGTATTAGTAGATAAGTACCAAATGTAAGTATACAAATAAATTAGAGTGTTAAGTGGTAAAAATAAATTAAGTAAGACAACTCGTGTCGTGTAGTAATTCTCGCGTAGATAAAGCGTTACAGTAATAACCCTAAATTACCATTGGATAAGTTCATGAACTTTAATTCGCTTGTCACTTTATTAATTTTCCAATTAGTTATCATGGTTATTCCTATTACTGTTTGATACCGCTTATTATCTTCAGTTTGTTTGTCCGCTGGAAATGGACGTTAACTCTCGATTTTATAAGCAACGTGTCCCTCCGTTTTAAACTGATGAGGGGAATTTGTAATGATCCTAACTTACGTTCCGATATAGTAATACTTTTTCTAATTAGTTTTTCCGTTGGTAAAACGCGTAACCAACGACTTGGATGCTCTTGGATGGAGTTTGCTGCTCTTCTTTTAACGGACAAACTCTGTTTACATTACAATGATTGTATTTCACTATTCGATTCTCTCATTATTTTTCTGTTGATAGTGAACGTCATCTACTCAGTTTGTTAATCGTAAGTAATCCTATATATTTTTAATTTTCATTTGTCCGTTGGTAGTGAACGTCATGTACCTAACTTTTCAAAATGTAGTTTGTAGTGTTTATAATATTGATAAGCCTTATAACAGACCTTTGGATGCAATTCACTATTTTTAATTAGTCTTTCAGTTGGTAGGTTTGTAAGCCGTGTACCATTCGGGTTGCAATTGCTGGAGTAGTTTGTATTGATCATAACATACGTTCTGATATAACATGGTTCTATATTAGTTTATTTGTACTTACGAATATTGTAGGTAGTGGATGGAGTAGGTAGGTCGCTTCAGTAGTTGGATAATCGATATAATCTACGTTTAATGATGTATGAAATTTTTATTTTGTGAAGAGATTATTTTTTATATCGGAAAACGGTATGAATTTGGTAAACACATGTACGAACAGCAGACAGAACAAATATTTGTTGCTTGCGTTAATCGAAAACATTGATAAAGATTTGTCCATCAATCACTGGTTCGGAATGTAAACATTACTTACAACCATGGATACTGCGCCTTCTAAACCACGTCCCTTCTCCTCTAAAAAGAATAGTCCGTGAAGGATGAGCGCTTCACACATGTGATAGAGTTCGTTGGAACCGCTTCTATCTTTGGATTATTAATCATAAATAATAGAGAAAAGCATTACAGCTTATATCGAAAAAGTTATTGAAAATTGAAAAGCAGCTGTACTGGGTCGATCCATCACATTGGCAAATCTTTTTCAAACGTGTTTGATAACTATGCTCTTCGTTGCTCATATACAACTATTAGTCACTAAAAAAACTACCAAGATGGCAATAATTTGGCAAATTAGGCGGTTTTGTTAAAGAATTGTACCCTGATGTATAAGTAACCAATTTCGATGTCACTTTAGATAGCCTCCCCACTACTTCGGATGATTTGCTAATTATTTTAAATTACTTTCGGTATCCGTAGATGGATAGTTGCCGAAAATTCTTGCGTGGCCATTTACGTACCTATAGTATTTCCCTTTGAATTTAAACGTTCAAGTTTTGAATTGTTACCCGCCAGTCCAATTTGAAGCTTTGATCATTCCCTGTGCAAATCATCCAATGTCTTATAAGTGGCCTTCATAAATATTCATATGTAAATCTAAAACGTCGGAGAACGTTCACTTTCTACAACCTTGACCTCGACGGGAGGCGTCAGTTTCAACCATATTGGCGTCGTCGTCTCACATGTTTTTAATTTTACACCCGACATCTCCAGATAAATTTTCCTCCACTCATCTTACCTATGGCCGCCGTATACGAAAATAAAACGGATCGCATTAGACGGTTTTTAGGGGTTAGAGTGTTATAATTAGAAATAGAAGAGAGGGGGAGAGATTGAGATAAAGCAGGTTCTTGGAAAAGGGAAATGAAGAGATTGCGAGAGAGGGAAGATTATAATTGAATTGTCAGTCACTGCGGCGCGAACGCTCAAAGTTTAAAACTGATTTTCAAATTTCAATTCGGGGCCTATAATGATTTTATTTATTTTCAAAAATGGGATTGTTTCTCTCGTTTCACATTATTCTGCTATTGTTGATACATCTATTTAGTATATTATCATTTATTGAATGGTAATTTTCGTTTTTTTTCTACTTTCAACTTTGGCAAAGTACCTAGAGTATTTTTAGAGGTTAACAAATTAGGATAATTAAATTTGAGGGTATCGAAACAATGGATTGCAACTTTTTCATTTTTTCAAAGTCGTTAACTTCGACATGAATTTTCCCCAAAATTCTAGAGTAACTGTAATGACGAGTAAAAATTCCCATGTGGATAATGTTTGCTTGACGTTTCAAAAGTACATCCGACACAGACCTTTCCTTACACGCTTTATATTAGCTTCACTTATCTGTTTGTTTGTAACCGACTCTTCTAAACTCGATTTTTACTCACTTTTACGCCATTTGTCCAAATTAATTTATTTCTAACTATAACACTTATAATTTATTTCTTATACAGATGTTTATTTATTTTCGGCACGGCCTCTCGCCCGAATATTTACACTCCGATTTTTCAACTAACTCTCTCAGCTGTCGATCTCCCTTCTATGTCTAGCACCTCGGAACATTCCAGATGGTTGATGGAACGTTCTGGACATTTCGGGAGAAGATTCTCGAATTCGAAGAACATGTTATCGCATCGAAGCTCCCGTCTTTTCGCGGCGTTTCGAATTCCGGTTGTTCGAACCGTCCAGAATTCTCGGGATTACGAATACGGTGAACTTGGGTAGCTCGAGGCGTGTTTATCTCGCGACAAGCCGTTTCGTTACAATATATATCTCCTCTAATCTCTCTGACTAACTCAAGTGATCCAATGTTAGTTATTTTCGTCATTGGAATTCCTCATCATAATCTTGTCGAATCTTTTTACCTTTATCTTTAGTCGCAGACAGATTCCTGTCTGCGACTAAATTTAAGGCCCTTCAATTTTTTTTTTTAATTTTGGGATTCGTTTTGAAATTTTATTTCACAACTTGAAATTTTGATTTGAGAAAATATTCTATTGCTATGAAAAAGGTTTTGCGCTTTATCAGGATTCGATCACGCAGCAAATGAATGCACATGTTCATAGCGCGACGCTTTAACTTTTGCGCTAACTCTGTTCTATTTTACCAACACTCTTTTGTTATAAAAATTGTTCTTATTTTTGATTAACAATCACAGACAGAAAGTGATCAGGAGTAATAACCATGATATATTTACTGAAGTAAAAGTTTTTAAGCTGGAGAAATGATAAAGATACTATAAAAGGTACCAATTCTACAGATACATTAGCATACAGACACGTACCTATTACTTCATTGACATTGTTGAATAAATAAATCGCTTTTTTAAATTACTGTTCAAGTAATAAATTAAGAAAACTATAATAACAATTATACTATAATAAACGCAAGAACAAAAATAACAATTTTTAAATTTGTTGAATAAGACACTTGAAAACTTGTTGCGGAATTTTGGATATTCTTCATTGAATATATTTTATTAAATTTTGTCATATAAACTGACGTTTATTGACATCAAATTGAACCTATACAGTCATTGTTTATTTTGTTTATTTAGGCAGCGGATTAATAGTTTCTTATTCAATTTTGCCGTATAAAGTGACGTTTTATATGTTTAAAATTGGTTTCGTCGTTGTCAAGGTTGCGGCACTGAAGGGTGCCGCAACCTAGGGCTGTATGGCATACCGAAGGCCCACCCTACGTATCCGACATGTTTGTTTTTGTGTAATTCATTAAAAAATCAAGCTATGCTGAAAAGATGAACCGGTTTCCTATCAGTCAAAGGGGGCGGCTAAAGTAGCTCTGTTTGGGGATGTCTGGCGGAGTGACCGCCCCACCCTATATGTCTGGCATAATTTTTTTAGTGAATTGTGCATCACGAACAAACCAAACAATTAAATTTTATTTGGTTTCTTATCGCACTTTGGGACCCTCAATTTGGGGTGACTTTGACACTATGCCCCTATTAAACGCCCCACGTCAAAGCTGCCAGACTTGCACATTTTGGTCATTCGCCTGAGGGGCAATCTGTTTAAAATTTGAAGTGGTTTCCTATGAGACACTTTTTTAAGCTCGACTCACGGTCTAAAATGCATTCATATTAATTCGTGTCACTGTCAATAAGGTATTAATTGAATGGCTAGTTTGGCCAAGGGTTATACCTATACTCGATTGTGAATTGGATGGACAGAACAAATTATGTTCAACGAAAAAGTAAATTAAACACATTATTAAACACGTTTTATCATTTCAATTAAAATTTATCATCAAATGTCAAGGGTTTAATTGTATTGTTTTCCGCTAGATGGCAAGTTTTTATTAACTAATATTAACAATCTGCACAATCGTAGATGGGGAACATAGGTAATGCTTGTCCAGAAATAAAAAGCTATTTTGTGGTGTCTAAAAACAAGGTTTTTTTGGTTCTTTTAATGTAAATATGTTTGTTTTTGGATGATTTTCAACAGTTTTCTCGTGTGCCGATTTTCTGGTGGTTGATTTATTTTCGAGTATTTTATGACCGCATAAAAAAATATAATTTTTGAAGGATTCTGTCTTTTTCGGTTGTTTACTTTAGGGAAAATAGAAATTTTTTGGATTCTGCCTTGTTTTGTAAGACGCCAAATGTGGTTGTTTTTTCCTCTTTTTTGCATGCTCCAAATGTCTTGGTCCAGAAATAAAAAGTCATTTTGGGGTGTTTAAAACAAGGTAACTTGTTTGTTTTTAGGTCGTTCTTCAGGTAATTTTGGATTATTTTGAGAGATTTCGACAGTTTTTTCGTATGCCCAATTGTTGATGGTCTACAGATGTTTGGGTACTTTTGGAGTGCACCAAAATTAATGCTTTTTGAGAGGTTTTAGGCCTTTTTTTGTTTTTGCTTTTGGGCAAACAGCTGAATTTGTGGGATTCTGCCTTGTTTTTTAAGACGTCACATATCCTGGTCCATAAGTAACATTTTATATACCTACTACTAGCAGATGTTTTCGCCGAACGACTGATAAATTTTCTGGGAAAACCCGCGAGGCAGGAAAATTTTCTGCCAACTTCCTCTGCGGTTCAGGCGAGTCTAATCGCGAAACCCCACCTAACCTAACATTTTGCGACAAAGCAAACCGTATGCTTTGAGTGTTAGAAAATAATTTCATTCGCTAAACGACAATTGCGATATGAATTTCAAGGTCTTTCATTTTTTTATAAATTGTTTGGAAATAGTTTCAATATTTTTTGTATATATTCTGCAGATACCTAAGTCGTTTGAAAGAAATATGTTTTGGCTTGAAGTGATCATTTTCTTAGTTCAAAAACAATTCTTGTAAAGTGACAATAAAATTATATTGATAAATGAAAAATGCTTTGTATGTTATTAAATATTTTCACTTGCAACTTTACAAGAAACTTTAGACTTACGAAATATCTTTCATCTGAGGCAATTCTTATAATATGGAAAGAGTATCTCCGCATTTTGCAGGATTTGGCATGGTATTATGATTCAGTAATGTTTTCTATTTAAAAATCTGTGAAATTTCAAAAGGAATGTGCTGTGTTGAATTCAAGCGAATATTTTTCTGATATTTAACAAGTCAATGAAATTACAGTAAAATCATGACCATCGAGAGTTATCAAAAATTTCTATAAACTTTATCAACGAAAATTGTAAAAATGATTCTGTTTTGGATTCAATTCTCCGGTTTCAAACGTTTCTTTTAAACATTACAATAGAAATATATGATCATTAGGTAATAGCTTGTGTGTATTGTTAAACATTGTATAATATAACTGTCTATCAAAATTATAAAAGTTTTCCGTTTTGGATTTAAAGAATTGTTTGTCTTACAACAGTTCCTACTCGATTACAGTAAAAATATGGCCATAAGGACTAACAGTCGCTTTAGACAGTTGTCAAAAAATCCCTTAAACTTTATATGGGAATTTTAAACCAATAGTTTCTGTTTTGGATTGGAAATTTTATTTTCCGATTTCAAACAAGGCTTATAAATTACCATCTTACCGTCAAGAACGTTGTAGAGAATTTAATTTTGAAGCTTGTTTTTGGTTTTGAGTTTGACGTTATTTGTAGATAGTATATGAAAACGGCTGTAAGAGGAAGAGCTGGGATCAATACTAAAAGAAAATACAAATGATTCCTGTGGAGAAGAAATGATATTACTATTTAAAATTATTATAAAATACCTTTTGTGTAGTATCAAACATTTGTGTAATTTTATCCATGAGAATTTACCATAACTTCTTATTTAATCGAAGTAAAATATGACCGTTTGCATATGATCTGAAATTTCTATATAACTTTGTTACATTCGAGGTTATACCTCGGGACTCTCACTTTTCAATAAAATGACTTTCTTGTGATTGTCGATCACCTTGCATACTTTATAACAATCCAAACAGCAAGAAAGTCATCGTTTGGTCATCGTCATTGCGGCGGATGACCGTGACATTAGTTAAAAGCAGTCACAATATCGTTATGGTTCTTTTAATTTCATGTAAACAGGTCGAAAAAGTACAATTCACTCGAAACCAGCAGACCATGAGTCAATTTTTTTTATCCTCGCCCATGGGCTTCCCATTGTCTTCATCCTTTAAAATCTTAAATGAAAAACTTCAACTTTTAGGTTCTGTCATTACTGATCGTTCCAACTTTAACCAAAGGTTTTGAAATCTAGGTACTTGACTTTTTCAAAGTTTTAAATGATATACTTTCTGCTGTATATACTGCTAATAATTATTACTGCCAGTTTTGATTGAATGACTTGATATTCGTTTCTCTGCACATGCTGACATTGTGTATTTATGTGTTAATATTTTATCAGTGCATAATAGGGACATAAGGGACAAGGACAGATGCGTCCAAATAACAGCTGCGGTCCTCACCCTAATAACAGGGAACGTGCGCTCCTTTTACGTTATTAAAATATGTGCCCAAACGGTCGAAAGGAGAATTAATTTTTTTCTATTATGAAGTCGGAAAAAATAAAATTCCGAATCCATTATATTCCGTCGGATATTGTAAATGTTTAAACGATGAGTGGGTATTGATTGAAAGTTAGTCAGTGCATGTAATACGAAACCTGATGAATAAACGTTTTGCAATATGATAAGCAATCGTCTAAAAAGTTACTCATATGTCATATCTTACAATACAGTTGTCATATCTTATTTAGATTCAACCGGTAAATGTCAGGAATCAGTGTTTTCGTCTAGTGCAGTTCATTCAGTGCTAATAGTAAATAGGGCTTCCGGATGAAAACTCCAAGTATAGTGTTCACACACACAATGGTAAATTGTGCATTTTATAATTTTCATCAAATTTCACAATTGGACCACGAATATTTTCAAATTTTATGCAAATTCACGCCGGCCTACGGCGCATGCGTCGCTTGGCATCTTCACATAGGTCTTAAAGTATTTGCATTTTTATGGATTGCGCGTTACCTATTATAGAGAGCGATTTGCCATCATCTGAGGTAGTTCCAGTGATATGTTAAAGATATGACCCGGAGAGGTTGTGCACGGGCATAGGTCGGCCATATTGCTCACTGCGCTTTGTCAAATTTTTATTGTCACTGGACTGTGATATTTTTCGGCGTTTTTGGTGTTTATGTTAACTTCTACACTGCGTTTACATTAACAAGTAATGGCTTCATGTGTGATACGACGTAGCTGTACGAGCAACGGACGCATAGACAAGAAGGATCTCACTGGAAATACTGGAATCACTTTTCATAGGTTAGTTTCAACGTTGTACAGAGTTGTATTCAAGAAAATTTACTTGTACATTTCTGACTGCATTTAGTTTTGAAAAATTACTTTTTAAATACACCTTTCATGTATTATATTGTCTTTATTATTATTGTGAAGAAATGATTTACAAATAATATTGTATTCATGAAATAAATCTGTTTGAGAATGAAAGTTGTATTATTATGATTTTTAATTTAAATCCGGACCTGACATTTCGCCATATTGGAACTAGCGAAAGACACGCCTACCAGGCCCACTTTCTTATGTTAAAACTAGCCATTGTGTCATATCCCTAACCTAACATATCACTGGGTAGTTCCTTTGGTCTAACCAGGGACGTAGGTACTGGACGGATGGCACTTTGAAATGGCTCGACCATTGTTCAGGAACGTAGAGTGATTTTAAGTTAGAAAATATAAATACTACACACATATAAAAAGCTGCATTTTTGTACTTTATAAAGCTAATGAAAACTCTACGTTTGTTGATGTTGCACTCAGCTATAAAGAAATACCTATTTTAGTCCGACCCTGATTATCGTGTACGTTTTGAGAACTTTGTTGCCATATTGATGGTACTTTGTTTACGGTAAAAAAATTTAACACATAATTTGACTGTACACATTCCCTCTATTAATTATCTCGATGGTGTAAGACAGTTTCCATTTACTTCAATAATGATACGTTTTATATCAGTGTTTTGGTCGCGGCATTATGAAATTGGCCCGAGGACCGATGTTGGCGCAGCCGAAAACCTTCGAGGCGCAATTCGTGAAACTACGAGTACTGTGTACTAATTCATCTGTGAATCGTTGACAACTTGAACGTCAGCTATATAGGATGAATGTTTGTAGTGTAATGATTTTCTGTTCTTAAGCTTTTCTGCTATTGTATTCAAAGAAATTTTTGCAAAATTTGCGCTGTTTTTAGCAGGGCAGCTTTTTGCAGACTCGAGAGGTGGTGTTTTCCTGGAATATTATTCATGGCCTGATGGCCACATACGTCTTGTGGAATATGAATCCAGTTGCTCCTATAACTACCGGGATAAACTTGGTCATCAGACTCTACATTCTTTTGATCTCTCTTTGAAGGTCTTTATATTTGAGGCGCTTTGCTTTCTTTTCCCGAGTGATATTAAAATCATTGAAAATGATTCATATTGAAAACATTTTCTCAGTTCTTTGAAAACTAAAAAATTAACTTTTTTTGAAAATGAAATATGTATTATTCTTTTGATACCTTTTTATTGTTTGTAGACCAGTTTAAAACTTTGGTAACATATCGGGGATACACGAGAATTATGGATTTGTTCATTTTTAGAAATTGTATTGATTTTATGAGGCATTTGTAAATGAAAGAAATTCACCTGAATTGATAATAATTTTGAAGATAGGTGGGAACACAACATTACCCAGTATTCATACAATAATCATCCAGATGTGTTAAAACGCGCCATTAATGATTGGTCGTCTTACCTTGTTTCTTTCCTGTACCCAAAATACATCTTTTCTCTCACTATTAATTTGTCTCTTCTATTTTTTGGTTTGGTACATTTTTTTGTACATTTGTTTTGACTTTGTACACATGTCAAGCCTTGCTTTTTGTTTGTTTTAGTCGCCTTGAATACCTCTGCTTTAATGATACAATTCTCTGTTTTGTGTGTGTCGTTTACACTTCCTCGTGGGGTCGTAAAAGTAGTACCTATATTATTATGTAGGTTTACAATCTACCGGTTTTCGAGGTTCTTTGAAATGGGTACCTTTTCAGCACTTATTCTCAGCACTACTGAAAAAAGGTAATTTTAAATAAGACCCTACCAGATTAGCTCTCTCGGCACCAACCACCTTCGATTTCCTGCTTGCTATTGGTATTGCTATGCTAAGCATTTGAAATGAGTTTTAGGCAAACACCTTAAACACTATGTTAAGGGGCAATGGTCAAGAGTAGGTATTTCACTGTATTTTTATTCATATATTAATTACCCTGTCTTAAAACTGCAACATGTAATAATTGTCCCCTGCCCTTTAACATAGTGTTTAAGGTGTTTGCAATAAACGGCCAAATTTGT